>JAVQJF010035995.1:0-15541 GCA_036023855.1 Gadopsis marmoratus
CTCTCCTCCTACCATGGCCTCTGCCCCTTCCCCTGCCCTGCACTCCATCTGCACCTCTGCCTCTCCACCTTCCCCCTGTAGCCTCGCTGTCACTGCTTTCTTCCAGTAGAGCTGCATAATCTTCAGAACTTGAAAAAAATGAAAATTTATAATATAGGCAGTTTTATTGTGATGCCTTCCATATTTGGGGAATGCTGATTGACAGTAACAGTGAAATACAAAATGGTAAGATGTAATGATAAAACAAGATAAACTACAATGTCGCACAAATTGATGAATACATAGGATATGTTGCCAAAAACATGTTCTTTACTTTATAAAGCCATGGTTCTCTGCCGGACACAGGTGGATTGCCCCCTTTGGGTTGGAAGCAAGTTGTTTCCCCAGACGAAGTAGTTCAAGTATCTCGGGGTCTTGTTCACGAGTGAGGGTACAATGGAGCGTGAGGTGGGCAGGCCGGAAGGCGTGAATTGAGGTGGTTCGACCAACTGATAAGTATGCCTCCCTTTAGAGGTTTTCCAGGCGTTATTGAAGCGTTATCTTCAAGCAAATTAAGCTTTACTGACATTGCTGAGTCTCTCGATGAAAGCTAGACAAACAGCGATTGATAAAGCCAGCTAGCTAACGTTAGCTAATGCTGAAGTGTCAAGCCTGTATTGTGAAAGCTAACAGTGTAACTTCACGTACCTCATCTATCAACATTATGCCGATAGATCACGTTCAGTCTACTGTATGTCATGTCACTGTTTTGACAGATGCCCAGGATGCTCGCTCGCGCCTACTGTGTGCGAGCACGACTCTGGTTGGTATTGTCTTAACGGCCACCGGTGTCACCAAAAACAAATTTCTGAAAACTCCACACAGTACCTTTAATACAGTATACGTCAGATATTAAAATGCTGTGTTGGGTCATTCTAGGGAGGTCGTTAGTATAAGTGGAGTATGTTATTCACATAAACTGAAAATGAAATAAAAATGTCTGAACTTGAAAATTCATAGCAGCCCATAATTCTTAATTTCTGCTGATTAGCTTTGAACAGCTTTGTGTAGCCTTTTGTTTACTCTCATACCAGCTGTGTATTTTCTTCTAATTGGGGGTTGTTGGTTTAATATCTGAGAACCTATGACTGATGCAGATATGCGTTTACAACAGCTGTGCTTTTAATAATCTCACAGTAAGATAAATATCATCAGTTTTAGCCAATGTATTGTCATGAAATGAGCACGAGCAACCATTCCTGTTCTCAAAAGAGCTATCAAAAAGCCATCAAAAAGCTTTTGTTTGTTATATTAAATACTTTTGGACATCCAAAAATTACACAAACTACTTGTTTACAGCTGATAAAATATTGATGTATTACTGAAATATTGAAAATATACTGATATAATACAACAATAGAAAAACCTGTTTGCTAGGAACAGTAAGGCACAGATTGTAGACAGCAAGGCTGGTACATGCATGTACACATACAAATGACAAAATTTAATATGAAGGCAGGGTTGATACTAGCATTGATTATTAGCAGATTACCATCCAATTTCTTGCAGATTTTGCTATTTGCACGATCTGTGTTGTGTCACTGAACATAATGACCGGGACTGAAATGAGATGCAATCAGGATACGCTTATCATGTGTAAGATGGATAAAGATAAGTATAAATAAAACATATGATACTGTGTCATTTCACCAAGTACCCTGAATGTCCTGCAGGTCAAAACATATGGCAAGTTGTATTACAAAACCAAATCTTACTGTACATTAGCACTGCAGTTATGAGGCCACAGGTTATGTTTTATTGTATTGGCATTGTGAAGGAAGATGGTACTTTCGGAATACAGCTCAGGCTGTATAAATCAGAGTTTTGCTGTATTCCTCATTGACACGCATGACCATCACTCTTATATAATGCCATCACTATTTATTTTTTTAGTTGGAGACAATGTATTAAAAGCCTGACACTATTAGCACATTTTAGTCACATTGAGCTCATCTGAGTGTGACAGTGCTGTTTCTGGGCCAGTGCACATCTGATTTAGTCACCTCCCAGTTACCTCTACAGATGACAGATTCTTATTCTGTCACTATGTACATAAAATAAGGCTGGGACACAAGATTAGATGCAGTCAGTGTAGCCTATATTAAAGAATGAGTTTATGGTGATTCTATACGGTTTCTTTCCCATCTCATGTCCAGAGAGCCCTGTGCAACACAGGGTCGCATTTTGATATACAGTAATTTTTATATACAGTAACCTTTGCTGTAGATGCTGTTCCTCTTACACCACTAAAACAAAACAACAGTTTATGAGGATAGTGTAAAGAGTATGGTTATAGTACTGTACTATTTGATTGCGATGTCAGTTGCAGATGTTTTCCTGTACTGATTTGGTACAATTCAAGACTTTCAGTTTCAAACTTTCAAACCATAGTACAACACAGACTTAAAACTGAGAGGAGAGACCTGGGGGCTGTCCCATAAAGCGTGCTTAGAAAAGTGGACCTGATTTGAATGAAACAAACAAATCAGTCCTTCCAATCAAGGTCAACTGAAGTTCCTACAATCAGCTTAATTCGTCACAGATTCTGTATTCAAGATAATTGCACGTGCACGCCAAGTGTGTTGTGGCTCCTGAGGGAGATGCACAAAGTTTGAAGAATAGCATCAAGTGATGTCACTTGAGGAAGCATGACTTGGGGCTATAGACTACATTTCTGAAAATGAAAGAAAATCTGTTTAGAAAGAAGTGAAGTTAGCAGACCTCCGTAGCCCGCCCCTTCTCCCTGCTTGAGGCAAGCTACATTTGCCACTACTAGCATAACACATGCGAATATCCCACTGAACATATGCATTGTGGGTAATGTAAGGACAAGGCTCTGGTCAGGACAAGACTGCAGTGCTAAATCAGTGGAGTACTCTTTTAAAAACCCGACCTGACTGGATCGGATTGGTACTGCCAAATTTGAAACCCGATCCTGACCCACATTTTTATCATCTGTTGGCTACACTTGGAAGGTTGGAGGTAACACTCATTAAACATGAGTACATCCTTATGGGAGAAGTCGATTTTAACCTCATTAAATACATTTCAGTGTCCCCGTTTTTCCTGCTGGCCCATTTTCCTTAAAAACATGCTGCTTAACCTGGGCCAGCTTCTGAACATGAGATAACCGCCAGCAAATACCCATATCATCACTGTGGTTGATCGTATTTAAACAGCCACATTTCTCTCTTAATTTGCAGAGGCGTGTTCAAATTAGTATCCCACCAACTGCTTAGACAGTCACACTCTGGGACACTAGGGATTTAATACAGCCCCTTTTTCTAAAACAGCATTAAGATTCATGGAGGAGCAGGCTACAGTAGCTTAACATACACACAGTTAACATATACCCCTCCGAGGCTAAGGAAAGTAATTAGAAGAACTTCTTTTGAATCTCCAGGTAAAAACGGTATGGGTGATTTCCAAGGGTGCTGCTCTAAGAAAAAGGTTACAGATAGAGCAGTATAATGTTGAGCATATAATATTTTCCATTTAAACCACTAGAGGGCACAAAAAAATGTTGGCACCTCATTACCATTCCCTAATAAAGTTGTAATGGCAAACGTGTTAGCACACAATTGCTGACTTGCACATTTTGCAGACACGGAGCAACATAAGCGTTCATTTGTACCATACGATTGCAAATCCAATCACTATTGGTCTCCTTCCAATCCAAAGAAAAGGATACTGTTGAATGTGGGACAAACCAATGTTGCAGAAGGTCTTCTTCTGAAAGTATACTCACATTAAAAGGTTACAGTAAACCTGCAATAACTTTGACCACTTGGTGGCAACAGAAACAAGCTGTAAACACAACACTGACCAGAAAACAGTGAGCTGAAAGACACTATACACCTTTGTAGAGCTAAGGAGAAGTGCAGAGTAGTCGTGTGATCCATTGTTAATATAGAAATATTGATTATAGCTGCTTTAATGTACAGAGTTTTGTGTGGTAGCCTTCTGGCAATTATGAAACACAGTAGGTATACACACGTGGACAAAACTGTTGGTACTTGCTCACGAGGAGTGGGCCAAAATACCTGTCGACAGGTGCAGAAGTCTCGTTGAGAGTTACAGGTGCAGAAGTCTCATTGAGAGTTACAGACATCGCTTGATTGCAGCGATTGCCTCAAAAGGTTGTGGGTAAGTTAAGGGTAGCATCATTTTTGTCCAGGACAGTTTCAATAGTTTGTTTTTTTAAATGATTCTGTTGAACCAAAATTCAAAAGCAATGTCTGATTTTCATTAATTGATTTTCAGTAAATTTTTATTTATTACTACTTTTGTCAGTTTCAAGTTATTTCAGTGAGCACTGTGGGGTTTTCCTTCTTTAACGGAAGGGTACCAACAATTTTGTCCACGTGTATAGCTGTTGAGATCTCATCGACTTCTGTTTAGATATGAAAATAATAATGTCCAAG
This sequence comes from Gadopsis marmoratus, assembly GCA_036023855.1. Classification (NCBI taxonomy): domain Eukaryota; kingdom Metazoa; phylum Chordata; class Actinopteri; order Centrarchiformes; family Percichthyidae; genus Gadopsis; species Gadopsis marmoratus. The sequence goes on from JAVQJF010035995.1 coordinate 4,464, forward strand.
GCTTCCCAGAGGCCTACAGTAACTTAAAACGGATCTAAAAAGAAATTCCTGTGGATTATCCTCCTCATTTATTCTTTTTTAAACTTTAATAAGACACAGCAATATAAGAGTAAAGCTTTGTTTGGTGAAATGAAGGGCAGATTTTAGAGGTTTAGAGGTTTTAAACCCCCCCCTGCCCCAACTCTCACACCGATCTCTGACTTTGATGAAAGTGTCTTTCACAGAGCCCTAAACACAATAGATCCCCCCACCCTTGTGTGCCCTTGTGAGAGGATATATGTCAAAGCTGTAACATCATACTCCAAAGTATCACTTCGACGCTCCACGGGTCACATTCCTTTGTGATGGTGGAGGACGTGTGAATGGATTCACCCATGTGAGGGAGAGAAGGGAAAGGAGAAAAAGAAGAGAAGAAAAAGGTAGACGAAGAAGTAGAAGAAGAAGAAGAAGAAGAAGAAGAAGAAGAAAAGCCCAGAAAATTGCAAGAAAATAAGAAAAGACAAGAAAGAGGTTGTAAGACTTATAAATCCACTGACACAGAGCAGCATCTGGCGCAGCTCATCCTTCCCATCATACACATTCCTGTCTGACACGCTCACAAAGCACCATTGTAATGAGCTAGATCTGACTCATATCCTCGCTGCTACCGACCCTATAAGCTACGACCTCACACACACACACACGTTTGGCCTTGAGCCAGCTCCATTGTGCGGAGTTATGGGCAGACAGTTTTAATACCACCTGTAAATGATTCTCTACTGTACAGAGAGGAGGTGTGAACTTCAAAAGATAAGGAGAGAAGAGAGGAGGAGGATGGATGGATGAGCCGTGATATAGTGTTGCTCCAGTGTTACGTGACCTTTCATCGAAGGGGACACAGCATGCTCAGCGGGTGTGTGTTGTCTTGAAAAGCAGTCCTGTCAGTCCTGTCAGTCCTGAGCCACTGCATTCAGAAGCCTCTAGAAGAATAGACTCTTCCACCGCTGGAAGATGTACTTTTAGGTTAGCTTTAACGTAAATGGCATTCAAAATGTATTTGAGTGCTGTAAAAGCAAGGAAATTGACTGTTACATGCTGGGGTGTTGCCAGAATTTTCACCATGAAAGAAAACCTACTGGGCCCCTAACATAGAAATCAAAATGTTTATCACAAGAGCCCCCATATACGAGTCCGCGTCACAGGGCATTTAAACACGTGACAACATAGTCATGTGACACACCCTTTTGTCCAGAAGAAGCTCGACTAGTAAAAGCCTGACCATTTCTACTTAAACGAAACACAAGTCAAACACCAAGCAACTGTCTGAGCACGCTACATGCCAGCAATCACAGTGGTCCTGATCTCGTTCAGGTCACGCTAGCCACATAAAACATATCAAATTAACACTTAGATTCCACAGTCTGAACAGTATAACTCCTACCACGGTACGACTAAAGCCCACTGAATAAACTGTCGAAGAACAGCAAGATCAAACTATCCTTTGTACATTTGCAAGAACAACTTGTGTCTTACCTTTGCAGATTTTGTAATCAAACGTTTTGTCTGGTCGCACAAAACAGACACGAGAGACAAGCAACAACCACGACACATCCTACACTCCCTTTTTCGTGCTCAGCACACAACACTGAGCCACAAAATTATTTTACTAGTACATATATCCAGTAGTATACATATTTAAGTATCTGAGTCATCATCATGTGCCTAACTTTACAATTTGAAAATGGTCTAAGTTATGGTGCTGGCTTCTCGCCTGCTTCTATTAAACAACTGCCTGACCTCCAAGGTCCCTGTTACAACTTCATCTTTGTCGACCTCCACAGCCACGGCAGAAGTCGTAGTGCCAACGTTAGTAGCTGCATCTACAGTATAGATAGGTAACGGGCTACATGTTAAGTTTTAATTTGAGTCTAGCTAGCTAACAAATAACACACAAATATTGGGGAATGCAGTTATAATAATATTCTAAATGACAGCTAATTAGCTAGTCTTAGCTGGTGGTAGCTCACCATCATGTTAATAATTACTGCTCTGTCCAAGCCGAGAGAGTCTAGTCACCGCTACTCAGTTCGGCAGGAGGAGTCTGTCTACACCGACTTACCACTGAGAATCTCCTCATTCTATGTTCTTGGAAAAAACATGAGCAATGTTTTCCCTTTATTGTGCTGTATTATTCTCAGTTTTCTTTCTTTCCTTTTCAGGTACCCTGATTTGTTTCTTGAAGGCGGCATAGCTGTATCTGACTGAAAGCAGGCTAGTGCTACATCCTGCCAGAGCAACTGTCCGACTCAGATCAGCAACAGTATATTTTTTTAATGACTATGCTCTGACTATGTGTTTACATTTTCATCACATGTTCTTTTGTATACAATTTTTTTTTATTTATTATTTATAAATTATTTTCTAAACATTTAGGGGACCCTAACAAGCTGGGGCCCCATGAATCATCCAGGTTAACCCCCCTTAGCTACTTTCCTGGTTACATGTAAGGTACATTGTCAAGCCCACAGTCAGTGCGGTCTATGATGTAACACAGTAATAGCTCATACTGCTAATAGTAGTCAGCCAGCAGTAGGCACGCAAGCGGATGAACTCGCTAGTGATAATGCTAGCTCAGCTACCATCGTCGTAGGCTACCCCCCCGATGATGTGACCCTCGATTTGCTAGAAGTCTGTGAAGAGTCTCATAAGCACAGCTCAGTAAATAATATAGCAAAAATACACAGGGGACCTACAAAAGTAAAAATGTATAATACCAAAAATTAAATGCTTAAGTAATGTAACGGAACCTCAAATCTGTGCTCAAGTACAGCAACAAGTTACTTTCTACCTCTGGATACAGTGTGTTTCTGTTATACTGCTGCTGTGGTGATGAATGAAAGTGAATCCTGCTGCTTTACACTTTTTTTATATACCTGTATATGTAGATACAGACTAAGACTCCCTTGTAGTTGGTTTTGCCCACATTAACCGATATAGCACATTCATCTTCTTCTTGTGGATTTTCATCTACACCAGATATTTTTATGTTACCATGATCCACATGCTGAGGGACAGGCAAAATCTACTTTTTTCACTGGTGTTGTGTTTCTGCTGTGAACAGTCAATATCTGTCAATGCAACAGAATTAATGAGGCTGGTTGCTTGCATTGTTTTTACACTGCAGTCATAAAGCATCAGATTTTCAGTGTTTTGTCACTGTACGTTTTTATCCTTGAATGGTATGTATTAAATGCCCAACCTTTGATCCAGCATGATTTTTTTTAAGCACTAAACCGGAAAGAATCAAGCTTCTGTTGTGGATTTCTTTGTTGAATCTGTCAAATGAGTGAGAGTATCAAAGAATGTCTTTGTGCCATCACACTTCCTTTGTTTAAATCTAAGATGCCATGTTTCTGCTTTGTTACATCAAATAGAAATATAGATGTCCTGAGCATCACTTTATACAAATTTCACCACAATTCAGCCAGATACATTTTGGTGTCTTTGGTTTTCAAAGATACCAAAAAAACTTTGCAATCTCTTGCAAGTCCTTTGGTTACAGTTTTTCCACACCACATGACACCCACCAGTGTGTCAGTGGGATTATCACTAGTAAAAAAGTGGAGCTAATATAAAAAGTGGAGCTAAATAACTTTGTTATTGGAACAAAATTACAGACTGTAAGAAGTCTAATGTTTGTCCTGGTACTGGCTTAAAGTCAATAATAACTTTTCATATAATAATAAATAAAACAATTATACGTCTTCTTCATGGACGTCACATAATCTTAAACTCAAAGTGAGAGAGAGAGAGTGTTCAGCCTGTCCATTAACACTGAAATACTGTAAGCGTTTGCCCCACAGTCATCGTGAAAAGAGCGGGCAGGTTTTTTGGAAAAGCGCTGCACCTACAGAGTCGAATGTCCTCAGGGCAGAGGTGTGTGCCCGCTAAATGGGACAAAAGAGAAAAATCCCCAAATTCCCCCTGTGAATGGCACTCAGTAATTAATCTCCAGCAGGGGTTTGCCCTCCTCTCTGACATATGAGTGACGTGCAGGCTCTGTGTGTGTGTGTGTGTGTGTGTGTGTGTTAGATTGCCTCTCCCCCGGGCCTGCTCCATCATGTCCTCTTCTTCTTTTGATGTTTCCCATTTCTTTTTCTCTTTCTTCTTGGTCTTTTCTTTCTGCCACCTGCTGTGCTCAGTGTCCTATTATTCGTCTTTTCTTTTTGGTCTTTTCCACTGTAAAATGCATCACAGAGTGAAAATGGGCATGTCGAGTCAGAGCTGGCAGCAAGGTGCACACAATGCTCAGGTGTCTGCATGATTCTTTTTATTTTAAGGTGAGGCGCTCCTTTGATCGCAGACAACTCATCAACTTTAAACCTGCTCAGATCAATGTTTTTTATATTAACATCAGATCAAATTATCATGTAGCATATAATGTGAAAGAGGTTGCTCATAATGGCAAACCCACAGACCCACAGACCCTCCTCTGCAGTCCCCATTGTTATGGTTTTATGTTCAGCAGCTTTACTGTTTTGGTTCAGCGTCACGCCTCTCAACAGCACCATTCCCAGCATTCCAAAAGCTCTGATAAACCCACTGTATGCTACTTGTCCATCATCAAACGGCAGACAGACACAGTTAATGACTAGCTGGTGAACGTAGTGCATTTTGCAGCTAAAGAGCCCGATATTTATTATTATGGATTTAGTAGAGACCAAACCAGAGCTAAGAGGAGTGTGAGTATTGGACTTACATCCGCTAGGTGGCCAGAAATACTTCACACTTCAAATAAATGATAATGTGAATAGGCAGCTGTTTGCTTAAAGGGTGGCTGTGGCTCAGAAGGTAGAGCGGGTTGTTGTTGTCCATCACTATTGACGTTCCAACGCTTTTAATTCTGGAGGACGTGGCAAAGATACACCCAACCTTCCTATACACATGTGCAATTATGCACTCCGGGGCAACTAAGTCACTAAGGGCAGTTAAACAAACCTGATCCAGCTGTGCCAGCCAGGGTCGTAGTTGGATAATTATTCAGGCTCAGAATCTAACATCAGCCCAGGCCAGTCACCACACATTCACAACAGACCTTGTATGCTGTAATCTTCTTGTTGAGATATTTTTTTTCTGTTTACTGCTTATGCCAGTAACGTATCTTTTAGATGCATTACTATGCACAAACACTGCTTACACAAACATCCAGATAAACTCAGATATGCTCCTGAACATATGCATTACGTGGAGTTAGACTGAATGTGGATTTTCAAAAATGTATTCTTTAAATGTAACCACTAAAACACAGTCATGTGTGTCTGCATTTATCATCTGTAAATACTGGAACATTTTATTTCCCATAATTGTGCTTCTTTAAATAAAACCTTGCTGGTGAGCACCAGGTCTATGGGCCGTAACTTGAGAAGCAGCTATTTGTGAGTAACACTGAGTGTGTGTTAGTGCTGCAGAAGAGGAAGGGAGGAAAGCCAGCCACATTAATGACAACCACACTTATGTAAAGCTCCACACAGTATTTATAGAGCCAGCTGGGCTTCAGAAGGCCACAGTCGGAAAGTCCACAAGCCACGAGTCATGACACACGTACACAGGCACACAGCTCACTACATGTTTCAAATTATCATGTGGAGAACGCAACAAAAGATTCTTCTCTCATTTGTATCTGCGAACGGTTGGTTTCCTGGGATTTACCAGAACATACATGATGCGTCTAAATGAGAGCTACTATGCATGATCTGTGCACAGAAAAGAGGTGAATCCGTCTCCACCAAGAAAGGAGGATTTTAAGGTGAGAGCGTAGAGATCGCGGCAGGTGAACAGGTGAAGACATTTATCTTGTATTTCAACTCCAAATAAGTTAGACTTGATCATGATGTCTGATCATCAAATAATTTCAATCCATGTTAAACAGTCTGAGATACAGTTCAAGCTTATTTAACAAAATTGGATAAAACTGTACCTTTGGCTCGACTTCATAAATATTGATGTTATGTATGTTCACTTTAAAATATGACAATGTGAAGTACACTTAATATGACAACATGCAAACTAAAAACACTCAGTGTTTGAGCGAGGTGTTAATTTGATTAATCATGTTCATTTTGAGAATAAAGTCCAAATACTGTATTTTGAAAAAGCCTTGTTTTTTGCAAGGTCTTTTTCAAGATACCCCCAAAATCCAAATGAAAAAATCATGCAGCAGGCTAGTCCATTTTGCTGAAATGTCATTGCAGCAACTCAAAATGGTACTCAGTAGTTTGTATGGCCCCTACGTGCGTGTATGCTGCCTGACAACGTTGGGGCTCCTAATGAGACAACAGATGCAGATGGTGTCCTGGGGTATCTCCTCCCAGATCTGGACCAGGGCATCACTGAGCTCCTGGACAGTCTGAGGTGCAACCTGGCGGCATCAGATGGACCGAAACATAATGTCCCAGAGGTTTTCTATTGGACTTAGGTCAGGCGAGCGTTGGGTCCAGTCAGTGGTATCAATTCCTTCATCCTCCAGGAACTGCCTGCATACTGTCGTCACATGAGGACGTCGGGCCCACAGGCCACCGTCATGAAGTCTGATTGTTTGGTCAGAGACATTCACACCAGTGGTCTGCTGGAGGTCATTTTGTAGGGCTCTGTCAGTGCTCATCCTGTTCCTCCTTGCACAAAGGAGCAGATACCGGTCCTGCTGCTGGGTTAAGGAACTTCTACGGCCCTGTCCAGCTCTCCTAGAGTAACTGCCTGTCTCCTGGAATCTCGTCCATGCTCTTGAGACTCTGCTGGGAGACACAGCAAACCTTCTGGCAGTGGCACGTACTGATGTGTCATCCTGGAGGAGTTGGACTGCCTGTGCAACATCTGTAGGGTCCAGGTATCGCCTCATGCTACCAGTAGTGACACTGACCCTAGCCAAATGCAAAACTAGTGAAAACAGTCAGAACAGTCAGACACCAAAGCAGCTGATACTGATTAACAACCCCCTCTGCTACTTAACTGACTAAATCAATATTCCAGAAGTTTAATTGATTTGATGCTATACTCTGCTTAAAAACTGTTCCTTTAATTTTTTGAGCAGTGTATATAGTTCTAACTGCATAATGTGTGTTTTCACTCCTCATAATAGCTGCTGCTCCACCATATTTTAACTATCCTCACTTTTAAAGAGTATCTGGAGTCAAATATTTAATATATTTAATATAAAAGCCAACAGAATTATCATTGAGACAGGGTTATTGTCCTTATTCTATACCTACTAGTAAACACTCCTGGCCTGTCCATATCCATATGTGTATATAATGAAAAACAGCAAATATTGTAAGTACTGTACATATTTTCGTGTTTCAATAAGGACCAGCATGTTAGGAGCAGCAGCTTCAGTGCTCTGTGTCACAGTATTGAGCAAATCAGGAACAACCTGATAATTAATGAATGGTTAATGAGTAGTTCCTGAATAACAGACTGGGAGATACTATATTAATGAATCATTAGGTAACTATTAGTTCATAAGAATCTGTTAATCAGAATAATGATCACTGGCTTCAAGTTGATCATGATTAATTCTGAATCAGACGCTGAGTGGCAAAAAACTAGTATCGACTCATTCATTACTAATTACTTAATCAATAGTTAAACTGTCTGTGCTCCTCATGTAAAGTGATAAATTAAACTGAGTAGTTACTAAGTAATCTCTCATTTCTTCTTGACTTCACTATTATTTATCCTTTTTTCTGCCTCCTTAAGTAAAGCGGTACATCCCCACTTGTTTCTAGTAACTAAAATATTTATGTACAATATTGTAAAGTGTGTTTGAACAGATTTTTTATCTAATATTTTCTCATTTCTTTAGTGCTCTAGTTTTGGTGGAAGCTACTACAGATTCAAAAGTTTCCAAAGTAAAAAGTTAAGGAAACATAACAATCCCACATCTCCATAGTCCTGATACAAGGACGATACATTTTTTGTCAGTCCTGACACCTCTTCAGAGGGATAAGAGATGCTTCCACAGTGGGGGGTCTCTGTAATTGGCCCGACCCAACGGATGGCGGATGGAGGAGGATTATGGGGGGTGGTGTGTGTGTGTGTACTTGCTGGCCCATTCTGTGGAACAGAATTTACCAGAAAAACAGTAAAGTGTTAAAAAACTGCACACCACGCTGCACACACAAACTCAAGAGGCATCGCTTTGTATAACAGTCAGTGACAAGCTTTTCATTTGTCTTTCTGAATGCATGTTAGTGTGTTTGTGCATCAGAGTGTGTGTATGTGTTATTAGATCTATGTGCGTGTGCATGTGTGTGTACACGTGTGTCCGTGCCTAGTCGCGCGCTCCAGTACCATAAACTGACAAAGAAGCCTGAATTTGAAAGTTTCGCTCTCAAACAGATCTCAAACCTAGAGGAATCGATAGTTTTAGTCGTGTTCCACCATTAAATTCTGTATAAAGGGGGATTTACAGCTGTGTGTTACACTGTAGCAACACCAAAGCCATTGTGCACCTCCTCAATGTTGGGCCTACTGCAGCTACAGAGATACTATGTGGAGACTGCAAGATTTATATTGGTTAGCTTTGGCCACTTGTGTTTTCTCCTTCAAGTTTATAATATTTATTGAGTTTGTTAAGACAATGTTAAGGACGTTGAAGAAACCCTCAGAAATCTCCTTTAGCAAAGCCACCTCTACTGCAGTCCTGCTGCTCACTGCGATCACCGTAGTCTATCACAGTGAATGAAAGAGCATAAAAAACGCTGTGCATTAGCACAATTAATGGATGTCCATTTCTGTTTTGGTCATGTCACATATAAGAATGCATGCTTTCGTGGAATTCAGGAGGTAGCCTGACATGTTGAGTTGTTCTCTGTATTTTGGTCAGTCATATAATAAGAGTGCTAATCTGATCAGTAACATAAAATCTAAATATGTTGCTCCAAATTAGTAATTAAGCTGATATGAGAAACATGCTTACAAACACAGGCTTATTTGCACATCCAGCTTGGAGCAACATCAGCATTCATTCATATGTATACTGGCCATGTATAGTAAGTCAGGTTCATTCTGTTCTGCTTACTCCTGATGGAACCATCTGCCTCTTTAGCTGCAAAATGCTTAACTGCATTCACAAGCTAGATGCTAACTTGGCCTGTCTGTTGATTGGTGGGTGGCATACAATGGCTTTTTTGGGAGTCAAGTGATAATTGCAGGCTCACCACTATTTCACATACATGTAGTAATTTGATCTGCTGGTAATATAAAACATATTGGGCGTAGCAGCTTTAATCTTTTTAGCTGCATTGCATCCTGGTATTTTGAGTCCTGTTGCTGTGAAAAATCATCTCTGCCTTCTCCAAAGGAATTTCTCCTTATAGATGATTGCTGTCAAGATGAATAAATACAAAAACAGATGCACCAGCTAAACACTTACAATATTTGTGTTATATTATGTGTGGAAGACACCACTTAACAAGCACACACATACACACACACACTTGAGGCAGTGTTGCAGAACTGTAACGCTACACCGAGGTAGATGGGTTTCACCTTTTAATACTGACAAATTAGACTCCAGCAAATCCCTAACATCATATTTCTTGGCTGTTTTTAAGGTTCTCTAGTGACCAGCAGCAGGATGTGCACACAGTAACATGACTGGGAAAGCTGTCCATTCGAGCCTCATTTCTGTCCTCCAGAGAATGAAAAACCCTCACTTCAGCCATTCATCCATCCATAATTGTGTTTAGTAGAGACCGAGATGTGTCCACAAGCCTTTTCCGCACTATAAATCTGCTTTTACAGCTGGGATATCCATTCATATCTCTGCGTGCGTTTGACAATTTACAGTTGTTGCATAAGCGAAGAGAATCCACTAGCAATACACTAAGTGTGTATGTACACAAAGCTCAGGGGTTTATGATATAGCTAGATTTTTTTTTATATAGTTTTTTAAGTTCCACGGTGAAAAACAATCAGGAATGTCTGTGAATGATGACTGGCATCAGAAATCAGTGGAAGCACTGCATAATGTACGACACCTTGAAGAGGACTTTAAATAAAACTACATTGTTGGACACTGAAGGGTTTCGTCTCAAGGCCAAAGCACAGTGTGTTTTACGAGCACACACTCATAAGCACAAGGGCAACATGAATTCAAAGGAGTTGCTCCATGTGAGCCACAAGTCCAAACCAACAATGGAAATAAAGTGTTTGGCAGTCTCGGTCTGTTTCTGGCTTACTTTTATTGTCAGTTTTGTGACTGTTACCGCTCTTTCTCTTACATACTCTGTGTGTCTCTCAGCTCAGCGGATGCTGTGCTGCAGTGGCAGCCGGCTGCAGCATGAAGATGGGTAGTTTTGTCCTGCTGCTGGGAGGCAGATTCAAGCTGCTGGAAGTTCAAACACACAGACAGATACGACGCCCCCAGAGTAACCAGGACAAACACAAAGACTGCAAAGACAAAGCCTACTTTTCTCAGCTCCGCTCTCTCTGAGCTTCAAGGCCAGAGGTGTCTCTGTGGTCCAACCAGTTCTATTATCATTCCTCTGTGAATCTTCCTCTTTTATTCTTTATAAATACACACCCCGATGTCGTTGTTGCGCTCAATTGCAGCCCAAAATCACCCAGCTCACTTCACACTGGAATTGTAAACCAGATAAATAAATTATATAAATGTTAGATTCGATTAATTAATGATTCTCACGTTAGCTGCTGCTTTCCAAGTTATAGTAAAGTCTGGTAAAATGACAAGATCTCTGATAAACCTTTTAGTTTTTAAGGAGAAAAGACACCGACAGCTGAAATTAGTAATCTGTTGACGGAGGTAAAGCTGGGATGATTGTATGATTGCTCATGACCTGGAAAATAATCTTCTTAAAGAAGAGTGATAACTGTCAACTGAGAATCAACTGAATACTTTGATAATTTGGCACACAATATAAAAACAAGCTCTGTGGTTGTGGCTGAGAGGATAGTGTGGTTGTCCATTAACCCCAGGGTTGGTGGTTCGATCCCAGCTCCCGCTACCCGCATGTCGAAGTGTCCCTGGGCAAGACACTGAACCCCGAGTTGCCCCCGGTGGAGGCCAGCGTGGCAACTGT
>JAVQJF010036002.1:0-63108 GCA_036023855.1 Gadopsis marmoratus
GTGTGTGTGTGTGTGTGTGTGTGTGTGTGTGTGTGTGTGTGTGTGTGTGTGTGTGTGTGTGTGTGTGTGTGTGTGTGTGTGTGTGTGTGTGTGTGTGTGTGTGTGTGTGTGTGTGTGCATATGGTCTTCCAGAGTACATTGGCCGATTAGGTCCAGCATCAGTGACTGCGTGGCGAGGAGAATGTAACTATTGTAACTGGTAGTTGACCTTGGCGGTCAGCAGTGGAGGGGTCCCTGCATGTGTCAGGCAGACGACTGTAATTACCACAAACTGAAGCACCGTGATTCTTTAATGAAGGCTTTTATTGGCTGGAGCACTGAGCAGCGACACCATTCACACTCTCCCAGCATGTGTGCAAGCGTGTGTGTGAGATGAAAGATTGGAGTGAGGATGCCTGCGACTAAGTGTAAATGTGTGTGCATGTTGTTGTCATAGAGAAACATGAAGGTAGTGTCTGAGACACACACACACACACACATTTTTATGGTGGAGGTTTTGCAGGTTGCAGGTGCGGGTTTACCGCTTACCTTTCTGTTGGTTAGAACCAGATAAATCGAAATTTGGGAAACCAGAAGACATGTGGATGGAGCTAATGAGGCATGAGCAAACTGCAGCTGAGTGTGATAGCATGAAAGAACTGTCAATCAAGCAAGCATGTCCCCGGAGATACCTTTTCTTACCTTTTCGTTCACGACTGTAATGTTCTGTTAATTGATGAATTTCAAGCTCTTGCCAAAATCACTTCCTATTGAAAAATGTTTTCTGAGAACCAGCATCTAGCAGTCATGAGAGGAATTGTAGCATGAGGCACTTCCATTGTCTGTCTGTCTATCTAGCTTGTATCGATGAGGAAAAAATACAGATTTAAGAACAGTTTGATAAATCAAGAGAGATCATCAATCCCTCTCCCAATCTCACGTTTTCATTTCATATTGATCCTCGTGTGTTGATGAGATTATATAGCTCTATAGAACCAGCTTGGTCCCTGGGGGGCATGTAAATACCCTCGCCCTCTGTGTGTGTGTGTGTGTGTGTGTGTGTGTGCCCAAGCACGTCTGGTCCTTAAAGTCCCTCCACCTCTCTTCTTACCCCCTCTCCTCCTCTTCCCTTCCCTCTCCCGCTCTCTTCTCCCCGTCCAAACTGTTAAGCTGTCCAGCTCTCTGCTGCCAAACGGCCGTGTGAAGCCTAGCCAAACTAAACACGGGCAGGCAGCCCGCCACTCGCCGCGCGCACACACACACACACACATACACATACACACAGCCAGACAAGCGCAAAAACCCATCCACATACATGTCCACATTCATGCACATACACGCGCTCGTACACACACGTTAGCAGCAGGAGTCAGGTCATGTCCCACCCCACACAAACAATGAGAGTGACGGCTACACCAAAGCCCCGGTAATAGCAGAGAAAAACAGACAGAATCAGTAAATGAGCCCCTCATTAACTTTTTCTGACCCCGTCTTCCCTGGGGAAAGCCAAACCAATCACACCGCCAAATCAGCTTCCTGTACTAGACACTGATCCAACATCAGCTTTCACTCATCTGCTCTGCACGGTACAAGCGTGTGTGTGTGTGTGTGTGTGTGTGTGTGCGTGTGAATTTGCGAGCGTACCAAGGTGTGCTGTGAGAGACGAGAGGCAGGAAAGGAAAGTGAAAAGAAAATATTTCTGCAGATGTATCTGTGTCTGCATGTGTGTGTTTTACGTTCCATGACAATGGGCGGCTTTGAGGCAGGCAGCCATCTTAATGGCTCATTTCTCGAACACAGAAGACTTTGGGCAAAAGTAACTTCTCTGTCTTTGTCTTCCCCCTCCGGGGCTCCAAACTTTGGGACCACCGTACCAACTTGACTCCACTTGCGGTAGCCGCTGATGATAAAGTAGATGCAGATGCCTTGCAAGCAAACACAAGACTGTGGAAATGCCTCTTCAGTGCTAGCCTGTGTTGAATTAGATGAATCCCAACTGAGGCACTTTTTATGACTCACAAGCAGGCTGACAGGGCCATGCCACAGTGACTGATAGATTCATTTGGCATTATTAAGTCATGCCATTTAAAGGGGTGATTTGTCAGTGAGTGATGTGCAGTTTTTGTGTGTGTGTGTGTGTGTGTGTGCGCGCAGCCATAACAGATTACTTTACTGTACTTGTTATTAAACCAATGACGTAGAGCTTTATTTAATGTGGATGCAGTGTTAAGACCGGAGGGGTCTTTACTGTTTACACGTTGCCTCCATTACCTCTCCTTTTCTCTGCTTACATGTGTCTCTCTTTCTCTCTAATGCCACATCTCACCCTTCCACCCTCCCCCTCTCCCCCTCTCCCATATTTCCTTTTTTCCCCATTGGTGTGTTTTTTTTCCATTGCTGCCCCGATCTCCATATGGAAATGACAGAGTAGACGAGATGGATCTGTATATTAAAGCCTAGCTGACATTAGAATTAGCATAATGTGTCGTGGCCTTAGGGCAGTACCTGCCATCTGCATTATCCTGTAGAAACACACACAGACACACACTCAAAAATTACACACACACACACACACACACACACACAAAGCCCATTAAAGTCCCTCATATATAGACACAAACAGAGGCATGATATAACTGTATTTTTTAAAGTTCAATTCATTTGTTGTTCACAGAGGTTGTTAATCAACATGAAAGCACTGTAAAGTAATATTATGTAAATAATTGAATAAAAAAAATTAGAATTTTTTATTTAGATCTGGTTTTCACAATATTGATGCTGATCTCTCTCTTGGCCCACAGATAAAAATGAGCCATCCAGCTACATCTGCACTACCTGTAAGCAGACCTTCACCAGCGCCTGGTTCCTGCTTCAGCATGCCCAGCACACTCATGGCATCCGCATCTACCTGGACCACCACCCAGTCAACTGCTCCCTCACTCCCCGCATGGCTCTGCCTCCACCCCCATGCGCTGATGCCCTGACCCGCTCCCCTCTCCCAACCTTCCTCGGTGACACCAACAACCCATTCCACCTCCTCCGCATGGCTGCACCCCTGCTCAGGGAACACCCCCCTCCCCCGGGGTACATGGAGACCCGGCTGCCTGCAACGCCACCCTTTATCAGCCCTCCGCCGCCGCCTAGACCCCCTCTAGATAGGCTGGGACCAGAGGAGATGGGGCTGCTGTCCCAGCACCCTAGTGCCTTTGAGAGGGTGATGCGGATGACCCCCATGGAGCCTCCTTCCATGGACTTCTCCCGACGTCTGAGGGAACTGGCGGGCAACACGACCAATAATGGGGGGCCCACACCTCCTCTCTCACCCAACCGTGTGCCACCCATGCACCGCCTGCTGAGTCCCACGCTCTTTCAGCCTGGCGCCAAGCCTCCTGCGTTTCTCACCTATGCGCCGCAGCCACCCACTCCTCAGGGGGGACACGGTTCTGCCAGCCCCCCAGACACCCAGGGACAGAACCAGACCCCAGGGAAATCCAAATCCTGTGAGTTCTGTGGCAAGATTTTCAAGTTCCAGAGCAACCTGATTGTCCACAGACGCAGTCACACAGGAGAGAGGCCGTACAAGTGTCATCTATGTGATCATGCCTGCTCCCAGGCCAGCAAGCTTAAGAGGCACATGAAGACACATATGCACAACAAGTCTGGGTCCATCGGTGGCTCCCCAGAACAGGAAAATAGAGGAGAAGGAGGAGAGGGAGAAGAAAAGAGTAGGGAGGGAGATTCAAGAGGGATGGGGATGGACAATGAGGAGGAGGAGGAGGAAGAGGAGGAAGAAGAAGAGGAGGAAGAGGAGGAGGAGGAAGAACTGCGGAATGGTCGGCCAGATTCCAACTTAAGTGAGGACTCCCAGGAGTTCAGCCAGAACAGGGAGAATGGCCCTAGGCAGTCTCCTGAGGAGAAGCCCTTGAACAGGGATAGAGTAAATGACAGTGGCGGGGTGGGCATCATGCACCCGTACAACCATCTGGACAATCACCTGAGACTTCACCCTAACAAGAGAAGCCTGGAGAGACAACCTAATGGAGATGGTGGAGAGAGGGGTGAAGCTGAAAGAGAAAGTGAAAGACAGAATGAGAGGGAGCAGGAAAGAGAGCGAGATGAGCGGGAGGAGCACAGACCTTTGATGAATGGTAGGATCAGTGTATCTGAAGCAGACTCCTTCCCTGGGCTGTTCCAGCGTCGGCCCACCCCCATCACCAGCCCAAACCCCTCCAACAACAAGAGGATCAAGATAGAGAAGGAACAGCTGGAGCTTCCCCCAACCCTACCCCTTATCTCCCCGGAGAATGTCTACTCTCAGCTCCTGGCTGGCTACGCTGCTTCACGCCACTTCATCAGAGAACCCTTCTTGGGATTCACAGATTCCCGTCAGTCACCGTTCGGCACCTCCTCCGAGCACTCCTCCTCAGAGACGGGAAGCCTCCGCTTCTCCACCCCGCCTGGGGAGCTGATGGAAGGAGGGAGCGCCTCGGGTCGCAGCGGCAGCAGTACGCCTCACCTCCTGCGGGGACCTGGACCCGGCAGGCCCCCGAGCTCTAAGGAGAGGAGGAGTGACACCTGCGAGTACTGTGGCAAGGTGTTCAAGAACTGCAGCAACCTGACGGTGCACCGACGCAGCCACACGGGGGAACGGCCCTACAAGTGTGACCTGTGCAGCTACGCCTGTGCCCAGAGCTCCAAGCTGACGCGCCACATGAAGACCCACGGGCAATTTGGGAAGGAGGTGTACCGCTGCGACATCTGCCACATGCCCTTCAGCGTCTACAGCACGCTGGAGAAACACATGAAGAAATGGCATGGCGAACATTTGATGGCCAGTGAAGTCAAACTGGAGCAGGCGGACAGAGGTTGATCCAGCAACCATTAGTTATACAGCCTACAGTGTACACAAGCAAACACTCACACACGCATACACAAAAGCACACATACACATGCACACACAAAATCCCTATAACCACTTCTTCAGCTATGGGACTTGGCTGGATAATCTCTCTCTTAAAGAATTTCGAGACTGATTGATGTTCATCTTTTTTTTTTCCTTGTCACAGATACTGCCACCTGAGAATATAAACAAAGGGAAACTTTAATGAGAACTTGTCTGGAATGCCCAACTTGGTGTTTCTTGGCAAACTGTCTGAGGATTTTATCAGTTAGGAATCCATGGAGCCTTTCTACTGTGCAATAATTTCTGTATTTATTGGATTTTTGTAATGATATTTGGCATGTGCAGGTACATCTTTGTGGGATTTCATATGGAGTTAGTTTTGAAATGTGCTAAAACATTTTTCTTTTCTAAAATGCGATAACTGGAAAGAAGTCACCCTTAATACAAATTTTCTTTTTTTTTTCCTTTAAGGAAGCTTATTATCATGTGAGAGTAAAATTGTGTGAAGCAGTTAGCTTTTAAAAGTAAAAAAAAAAAAATTGTTTTCTATATTAACTGCAGCAGCGGACTACAATCCATTCCCTCACACAGGCCTAAAGCACTGAATGTCAACCTGACAAAAAAAAACTTCATGCTGGGTTTTAAAAATCCAACATTATCTTAGAGACCTGATAAGTTACTTTGAATTTATTCAGGGAATTTGTCCTCTTAAACATTGGCATGTGAATAACTTCAAAATGCAGTTACTGTATTGCTGTCCTTGTGTTAGTCAGGACATAAATAAAGGTTGCACTTAATGGAGGTACCCTTAACTGATGCTCAGTACATTCCCAATGTAGGATTAAACCACCATATTTAATATGTTGAATAAGTTAAGACTACTTGTGATTAATGTGAGAAGGAGAACAGTCCTGTTTATTGTTTGTAAATATATTCTTTTTTTTTTATATGTTAAATTAGCCCCGACTGTACGCTAAAAATGGCCTAAAACTAAACAATCAGAAGACCAGCTGCTTGCATCATCAACAGTATATGCTAAGTGTAACTACGATTCATTATTGCTTTATCAGACCCACTTGATCATCTCCCCCACTCCCACACCCCCACGTGTGCTTTCTCAAAGGCAATTTGTTAAACTAAAGCTACTTCAACAATTGTAACACTTTCCAAATCAATCCATCTCCCCGTCCCGCCTGGCGTGGCATCTCTCTCCGACCCAGGTTGACTTCCCATGTCCCCTTAGGATCCACAAAATGGTTTCAAATGAAATTCACATCAATGTGTGCGAGCGTGTGTGTTCTTCTCTCTGCAGTGTGCTCTAAGCCGCTCTCCGACGGCGTCTTTTCACAGTTCACTAGCTCAGATTCATGCATTAGAGCGGCTTTTAAAAGGAAGCCTGTTCATTCGCCTCACAAAGTGATACGGGTTTAACTCCCAGTAACAGATTTTGAGACAGTGTGCATGTTCGTGACTTTTGGGGATTACGGTTTTTTATTTTCTGCATCATTCATCCTGAAATGAATCTGGTATGGGGGGGAAGGCTATATGAGTTATGATAATTTTGAACACAGCTGCAATGGGAGATGGCCGTGCGACCTTGGGTAGGAGCTTTTCGTATAGTAAAAATGAAAGATTGGAACGAGAAAGAAATGGAGGGAGAGAGAGCAAGACCTTGACCAGGGAGAAGAGTCATTCAAATGAAATTGGAAGCATATGAAACGTCTTTTTTTTTTTTTTTGTACCCAAATGCACATCCACTGGCCACATCTTATAACGGACCATCAGAGTGAGACAGCGAGCGTGAGAGGGAGGGAGACAGCAAAGCCACATGAGAGGAGGTTCAGACTCCATCTTTCCTTTTAGTGCTGCAATTCTAAATCATCGAAATCATCTTCACTTGAAAGTTCGACCTGCTTTTTATGGCCCGTTGTTATGTTTTATCTGCGCCATTTTGTTTTGATAGAAAAGGGATTATACTGTATGTCGAATGCAAATTCCTCTTCTTAGCAAATTCTGGATTTTTCTTTTTTTTAGAAAGGAATCGATGTTGAGGTCACAGCAGCTCTCCATAAGCTATTTAGTTACCACGTAGTTCAATATATTTTAGTGAATTGTGCGGTCGGCTGAGGAGCTGCTTTCAACTTGCTTACACATGTTGATGCATGAGTGCAAAAATCATGATCCTGTTGTAAACGCAGTGTATTCATTCCAGGGAAACTCAGATCAGAGTTAGGCCGCAAATGAGCCATACCACTATGAAATATATCATATTCAAATGATGAACAGTGGAACCCTGACAGAGATCAAAATCACACATGGACATTCAGTCTTACAATATGTTTACAGTGTTGAAGTATGCCATTAATGAAATACTCTGTGTAAGTGTTTAAAATGATAATAAAGTATTGTTTTCTCCAATGTTCTTTCAAATGTTTTTGAATGCCATAGCAGTTTTGTATGATTATCCTGGTGGAGGGATTTTATCTTCATGAATATGTTTCTGTATGATTACTTGTTCACTGTATGGGAAGACAATTTTTTAAAATGTAATATTGCAGAATCATGCCAGATTATTTTTTTCTTACAAGAGTGGTGCCATTATTGACTCTTGGTCTCTTCAATCTTCTTTTTAATTTTTAATTTAACTTTTTTTTGGTTATTGTTGTTGTTGAATGGGTTTTCTGTTGTTGGTTTGCTAAAGAGATCCATCATGGATGTAAAAACAAAATGATAAAACATTTTTTAAAAAGAGTTAGAAGAATGAGGTGATCCTAAAGGGAGAGCCTTCGGCAGGGGACTACAGTGCTTTGTGTGGTAATGCTTTTCCAAATCAATTTAATGAGACATTCATGAACATTATGTTTTTTTTCCTCATGGTTGGTTGAAGGTCTTGTGATGGCACTTACAACTGTAATTTTAAATACATTTTCATATTTCACTTTCCACAACTTTCACTTACACTCTTTGTACAAAAATAGTTTCCTTGGTCTTTTTGGGGGGAGTGCATCATTGTGGAAAAAAAAAGTGATTTCAGAACAGTACACATCTGCTGTTTTGAGCATATATGTATTTTTGTAATGTGTTGAAAAATCAATACAAGAAAGCCAACAATTCAATAAATGTTGCAATTGCTCTATGATTGAAGCAACCTTTTATTCTGATTATTTCATCTTCCTTTTCTTCTGTCAACATGATCAATAACACATGGAGCGGCTGATTGTTTTAGTGTACAGCTAACATTGGAAGATCATAAAACTCCATTGTTGCTATACCACCATTCCTTGTACATTACATCATCTGTTAAAACAGATTAAAAACTAAAAATTCTATAAGGAGTTGAGCAAAATTCATTGCGTTATTTTAGCATTGAAAACTGAGAGGAAATGGCTACATCTTTACATCCCACACAAGTGAGTCATGCATTTATACGCTCTCGACGGTGTCACATACAAACCATCATAAATGGCTGCTGATAATTTAGTATGACTCCTAATCTGATGTTGGCTTTAGGGTGTGGAACCTTGTTTTACAGCCAACTGCCAGCCAACAGTGGCTGATCCACGTAGGGTTTAAACTTAAAAAGATTTATAAAAACCACACAAGACATACACACAAACAGAAACTAATATATTTTCCCTATTATTCATTTTGTATTTTGTGGAATCCAGAGAGTAAGAGCAGATATTATAAAAGAAAAAAAGACATACAACTTTAACATATAACAAATACACAGATCAGCCATAACATGATGACAGCATGGAACCCTGAACGGTCCCCATATGCAACAAACTGCGATGCTCTGCGTGTTCTGACACCATTCTATCAGAACCAGAATTAAGTTTTTCAGCAGTTTGAGCTACAATAGCTCTTCTGTTGGATCGGACCACACGGGCCAGCCTTGACCCTGTCGCCGGTTCAGCGGTTTTCCTTTCTTGGACCACTTTTGGTAGGTACTGACCACTGCAGACCAGAACACCCCACAAGAGCTGCAGTGTTGGAGATGCTCTGACAGTCGTCCAGCCATCACAGTTTGGTTCCTTGTCAAAGTCGCTCACATCCTTACGCCCATTGCCCATTTTTCCTGCTTTAGCACATCAACTTCGAGAGCAAAATGTTCACTTGCTGCCTAATATATGACAGGTGCCATGGTAACGAGATAATCAGTGTTCTTCACTTCACCTGTCAGTGCTCATAAAGTTATGGTATACGGTGTATACAGTCTATGAAGCAGGATGATTAACAAGATGTTTGAAAAATTTGACTATTGATAATGGCTATCATTTCATCATCTATCATTGGTACTGTTAAACGTCGTTAAATGTTAAAACAAGGAATTATCTCTCCATCGTTGTAATGGAAAAGAGCAGAATTTATGGTGAGAGGACCAGAAGAAAGGTGGACTCATTCACGACAGTAGAAAACAAGGGTTTATGCTGCATCCTTGATTTGGTCTGTAAAAGTTATAACATCTTACATGTTGACTTTAAACTCCCACATTTTCACTGATGCTGTCTTGCCTTAAGTTGTAGTGATGTTCTGAGCTGCAGGTGATGCATCTTCAAGGCATCGAGCGTGTTGATATTTTGATATTTTTGATACTTTTCTGATATTCCAGTAATAAATCCTGCCTTAGATGTTCAAAAAATTATACATTTATACATATATATATACAGACATACATATATTATTTTAATCAGCAGCTACAAAGTCACATTTCCGAACACTCAAACATTCACAGAATGAAAGACAGACAACATGAGTCCAGTGTAATAAAGCATATAATTAAAGATGCCCTCAGTATGTGTCAGTCATTAGAGGGAATTCAAACTGCAGTGGATGTTGGACGGCTCTAGTGTGATGTCTAAAGGTCTCTGAGATGATTGGCTGAAATTCAAGAAATACCTATCATGTTGTCAGTGAGGAATCTTGCGAGCTTGCAGCTATTTGGCCAAACGTTCTTTTGGGCAAGACAAGACACAGATAGATGGTAGGTACTGAAATTTTGCTCAGAATCTGACAAATCATTTTTCACATTGTGCTACTCCACCAGTACATTGATATAAAAACAAACACCTTCCAAAATTGAACTTCAGAGCGGACTGCCAGTGTAACTCCCTTGTTTTTAGAAAACAATAGAAATGAGAATGTGACTCATAGGTTTTATTCCTGAAGGTAGCTGTTGAAAGTCTCGTGCTTCAAAAATGAGTCCTGGCATGAGTATGGGGACCCATCAGGTATTTCTTGATATCGGGCCAACAGCAGTCAAGCCTGTCCTCGCTTGAGCCCCCAGGCCATTGGATAACATAACAGAAATAGTGCTTGTACAGTGTGTGTGTGTGTGTGTGTGTGTGTGTGTGTACGTGTGTAGGTGCTAGCTCAACAAGAAGGCACGAGAAGAGAGAGAAGAGACATGACAATAGAGAGTGGAGATAGAGGAGTGAAGAGAGGAAAGTAGGCTTGCGCAGGGCGGGTTTGTGTGAGAAAGTAGAACCAGGAGGAATCCTCGATGCTTGCCAGCTCTTACCGCACACAACGACCCGTGAAGCGTCTCAGCGTTATGCGTGATTCCATGTTAAAAATATATTGCGTCAAAATACTCTAAAAATCATCAGGCAAGCGGCTACAAATACTATACACAGATGATGTTTGGAGGATTCGGTGTTTGCAGGGGGGATCTTATTGTGACTTTCCCAACCATGTGTGTGTGTGTGTGTGTGTATCTGTGCCTGAAGGCTGACATCTGGGTGCCATGTTGATGATTTTGGTCTTCTGGTCAGCAGAAATGTGCATGTTGAGAAGATGTCACATTCCCACAGCTCTTATCCTAGCAATGGTCTAACTACTGACATAACAACTGGAATAGCATGGCTTTCTGCAAACGGTTAGTGGCTGCAGATGTTTTTAATGATTCAAAAAAGGTAACAACATTTTTTTGTCATTAACGCTCATAATATCAAAGGATCTTAGTTAATTTCTCACTTTTCACGTATCTATTTAAAACCTAAAGGATGCTGTTTATATGGCTTTACACTTTATTTTTCTTTCTTTCTTTATCCTGCAAAATTGCAAATCATATTACAACCTCAAGCATCTTATTATACAACTAATTTTGGCAGAACCCTATTCCCATGCTGAACTGTCTATTTTTTTTATTTTTTTTTAAAGGCTACTCTCTATATAATCAGAGGCCACACAAATGTGTGCTCACAGACCCACTCTGGCCACTTCTCTGCCACCAGCACATCTTGTGCAGTTCACATGTGTCATGAGGTTAAAACGCTCTCTTTTAAGCTTGTTTAGGAGAAGGCCTCCTCCTGTGTGCCCAGCTCCGTGGGAGAAAATTGGCCTCCAGCGCCAGTGGTGAGGAGGTGCCGTATCCTCTTCACCAGAAAGCACTGGGCAGAGGCCCTATAGTCACAGACAGAGCGTCGCGGAGTGGGAGATGGGAAATCATGGTTTGGAGTAAAACCACGTCCTCGGGGAACAGGGTGTCAGCAGGGATTGCGGTTCACGTCCTGGGCCACACAGAACCACAAGGCCACCGCAGAGACGCTACTTTGCACTGGATCACAGGGCTCAGGCCCCACTGGCCTCTCTCTACATATCCAGTTACTAATCTACCGGCCCTGACCAGTACCCAGTCAAATGACGCTGCCCGCCCAGCAAGAAGACTGGGCTTCGCCCTGCAACACAGCGACCAGAGTAAATCCGGCCCAGCTGGCTGCTCTTGGGAAAAGCGGGGAAAAAGGAGGGAGGAATGGATGGAGGGAGAGCAGGGAGAGGAATTTAGAAGGGTGGTCAGGAGACAGAGAGCAGTGTGGTCGAGTGTGGTCACTCAACAGCTGTGGCTTGGGAAGATTCTCTCTTTTGGGAGAGTTTGACCCAGAGGAACAAAGGCTTTGTGGTCATGTCGAGCGTGTAACCAAAGGACAGGAAATGCAGACTTTTTCAGAGGGGGGAAAAACACTAAAGCCACTCAGTGGGAGGTTTTGGTCATTTACGGCGCAACCATGTCGTCAAGCATCAAAACGGCACTCATCTCAAAACAGAAATGACAACTCACGGTTTCTATAATTGCCTCCCTTATATCCAGACAACAGCAGACAAACTAGAATCCATTGTAGACGTTATAGTTTCCTTTATTCTTTTAAACTCTGCATTGCCAACAATAGTATGGAAGAGTGAACAGATATAACGGCACATGATGTGATCCGCACTGATTTGCGTTCGGCTGATTCTGCTTTTATCACTAAAACAACTCAGTGTGTCATGACTGCACAAGCCCTCCTAAACACTGGCCGTCACCTCGCCATAGAGACACAGTCAAGCAAAACATTTATTTATCTTTTGCGCTCCAGCCACACCCTCACCGTCTGCATATTCAAGTCTGATCCTTCTCTTTCCTTTCAGTCCCTTCATCACTTGCTGCGACTGTCATAACCTCACTCGTATCCATTTTCATTTCTCAGTCCTTTGCTCCCTGTTTTCTCTGCCTCGCCTGCTTCAACCAGATCGATTCCTTCCAGATAAGCTTTCTCTCCTCATAGATCCTTCTCCCTCCCTCTTCGCCTTCCCTCCCTTTTATTTCGGAGACAAACTCTTTTCTGTCCCACTCTCAGTGTAATTCCATTGGTGTCAGACCTCCCAGGTGGGCCCAGACACAGGTAGATAGCTACCGCTGTGGGGAAGCTTCTCTGCTGTCGGCTTCCTGACGCCTGACCTGCCCCTCACACACACACTCACACACATGCGCACCTTGCCTCAGGGGGGTCAGTGTCATTGTTGGCAGTGGGCA
Organism: Gadopsis marmoratus; assembly: GCA_036023855.1. NCBI lineage: Eukaryota > Metazoa > Chordata > Actinopteri > Centrarchiformes > Percichthyidae > Gadopsis > Gadopsis marmoratus. The sequence goes on from JAVQJF010036002.1 coordinate 12,678, forward strand.
CATGCTTGTCGTGGTGCAATATTAAATCTTCTCATTTGATTTGGACTGTAATTATGTCGTAAAAGCAAACTGGCTGCGAAGCCGTGGCCCGCCAGTGTGATCTACTTTCATCAAGTGCAGACTGGCTTAATTATAGAGTGTGCCATACACCCATCTTTCACTGGGCAACTTTTCCTGCTGCTTCTTTAAGCCACCACATTCTTTTATTGTGCGTTAATCACAAGGCAATTGGGCCGTTTGCAATGGCTGGGGGTAGATTTTAACACTGGTCTGTACACATCCTGCGTATTCTGAAAAAAAAAAAAAGTCAAGATTTAAGCAGTTGTACATGGTAATGGAATCTGATGCCTCCTCTATTTCAGCGGTGTACTTAATGATATGGTTTTCATACCACAAAGGTATTGAAATGTGAGGAATCTCTGCTGAGAATAAAGGATTTGCTGTTCTCCGTGCACTTCAAATTGAGTGTGTGAGGTTAGACAGACAAATGAGTAAATTTGACAATAAATGACCAAATCTCATCAAACGAAATCACACTGATGTGAACGACTGTAAATAAAACTTAGATCTTTTCCCTCTGGGATTTTATTTCTGTTTCATTATCTTAAGAGGGAGCCATAAAACACTTGAAGGAATAACACTCAAGTATGAAGATCTATGAATTTTACGAGCAAATTATTTCCTCATATAGCTGCGGCTTTTTATCTGGTTTTTACAGCCAGACATCTGAAATACATGTTTGTTTAGGCCTATATTTGCCACATGGCTAAGTCAAACCAGATTCCACCTTCACATCAACTCGCACAGCAGGGCGCCAGATGCCAAGTTGCAACATATGGCAATATATATTCATTTTTTGCTGTGCTTCATGCAATATGATTTGGAGCCCTGCTTCAAATCACTCAAATGATTAAATGATTTGCACTGTGTATTATATGTAATATCTCAAACTGATCTTCTGTTTATGTGATGTCAGTAACAATGTGTGTGCTTATGCTGAAGACAGTTACCAATATGGACCTGCAGATGATCATTAAAAAAATAACCGTCGCTCAGGATAATCACTAAAGGAAGACCGGTTCATCAGAATGAAAACCCGGCTAAAATTATAATCTTGATATCAATGCTCAGTGGCAACCAATAACAGAGCACAGCAAGGGTTTATGCCAGAGATGAGTGTGTGAGGGAGGGATAAAGGATGGAGCTGTCTGGGGACTGACCCCTTTATGTCTTAATAGTTGAGCTGAAAAAGAGGGGAGACTATGAATGCTGAAGGGTCACAGAGGGAGAACGCCTTCATTTATGTACCTCTCCACCGATCTTTTATGATGGGTTCGTCTGTGTTGTGACAGGTGTGTGAAGTGGGCACCTTACTAGAGGTAATTGCCATTTCTCTCTTGTGGGTCATTGTTTGTCCCTATGCCTGAAAAGACCATTAGAAAAATAAAAAGAAGAGGATTTTTGGTTGTTACAGTGGCAGAGTTAGAGATGAAGACTACAATTCTCTTGGTCTCTCAGGCATAAATTCAATAAAAAAAAAATATCACAATTAAAAAATATTCAAAATATTCGGAGAACCTGTGCCGATCCATTAACAGTGTGGTGTGCTGTACGTAAACAAACAGTTAACGCGCCTTGCTGATGCTGCTGTTCTTTAGCTGGAACAGACTGCGGCTTCACTGCAGAAACCATTACGGTGCCACTGAGGAGAGTCATAAAGGTGATTAACAGCTGCTTCTAATTAAAGATCAATGAAGACTCTTTCTGAGGTGATTTGTTATATGAATTAGGATGCCCACTGTCCATTAATGACATCAGGCAATGTCACTGTAACAGATTGGGCATTGATTCGCCCTTGTTTGAGACACAGCTGAAAGCTAAACTGTAGATCATGGCTACCCAAGACGTTTTGTTTATGAATGCACCTCAAGTGTGGTAAAACGGCACCCACACCTCAACCCCCCCACCGCATATGTTTGAAAATTAATGGCTTTTATTGCGTGTATAAATTGCAGAAGACGGATATGTGGCATACGTCTTTCTAATAATGGAACTGAGGTAGTTGGATTCAAAAACCTGTGCAAGTGCAGTGCTCTCACATCGCGATTCAGTAATCAGACACTTACAGATCAGCAATGTATAACACGGGGGTAAGACAGCCAGGAAAGAACCAAGTTGCAGAATTTATTTCATATGACCATTTTAAACACCTACTGTACTGTAGGTCATGCCCTTTATAAAGGGTCTGAGTTACAAACTCTAGACCTCAGTGGAAATATTGAGGCATCATGGCAGGAAAAGCACAGGTATGATTTGTGCAAGAACGTACAATACCAGAGCCTTGGCACCCCTTCTTATTTAAAAATACCCAAGCATCCGCCATTTTGAGATCGGGTAACACATTGCAACAGATACTTCCGTGTTTGGGCAGGATATAACACTTGCCAAAAGCAAGGATCAGTTCTTGAATCCTGGCATTTACAATCCTGTGCTGCAAGTTTGGATAAAGGCAGACCCTTTTAGTTTCTGTACACCATATTTTAGTCACCTGCAAGTGATCTGGTCAGGCACAACGCTGAGTTGTTGCAACAGTCAAGAGGCGCCCAGTGCCTCCAAGATAGGGAGCAAGACAGTTTTAGAGTTTGTCTTAGACACTGCCAGAGATTCTAACCTGTCATATTAAAGATCATTCACTGTTTTATTTTCAGCATAACTAAATTATCCTAAGTCTGTGTTTTTCTGTGTGTGTATTCCTCGCTATTGTGGTGATTGTCGTTCCCCTCTTCCACATAGCAATCTCATTTAACGTGCCTAAGCAAGATCCAAACACAAATGTTTCGGTTCTTTACAGTGTCACGCTCTGCCTGGGCCATGCCTACTTCCTACTTTGTTTTGTGGTAACCCTGCAGCAGCTTCTCTTCATTTACCTTTACTTCTGGTCCCTGTCCCTCATCCCCATCAGTACTATTGATTACACCTGCGTCTCCTCATCTGTTTCCCACGTGAATATTTAAGCCTGGTGTCTTGCCCGTGTCCTCTGCCAGATTGTCTCGCCTTAAATCAAGAGAGCAACCTAGCTATCCTCGTCTTGTCCCTTCATGTCTGATCTACTCTGTGCTTCTCGACTCTGCCCTCAGCTTCCCTTCCCCACCGATTTGGATTGTTAACCTTGGACCTCGTACTGATCTTTGGAACGTAAGAAACGATGTAATGTGCAGGCACAACCAGGAAGCCAAGAGGTCAGTCGTGTGACTCCCCTAGAAGAGACATTGTTGGATCTCAGAAACATTTTAACTACAAACAAATGTGATGAAATCATCTGTGCAAACTTCAAACTACAGAACAGCAGTTTGTTTTTTAAGAAGAACACTTTGACCCAACCCAAGACCAGAAGAACAAATCCTGAAGAAATGAATAAACTGCGCTACTATATGAGAAATCTAAATGCATTTGATAGTGGCACATCCCTTCATTAAGATCTTACTCCTCTATACCCAGCTTGAGACTGTGCCAAATGTGCCGTGGTTCTGCATTGTGACAATTTCCGGCACTTCAGATGTGTATTTCCTGGCTTTCTAATCAGAATGCTATTTTGTATCTCAAAAGGGTCTCCATTCAGCCCAACATTAACAGCCCTCGTCTGTGATAATGTGGATGCTTCGGGCCATAGGCCACCAGCTGCATCCACTTGTCAGTCTTTGGTACAGATGCCCTGTCTGTCTACTGTGGCGAATGAAACTCATGGACTAAATTGGCACTTATTGTGCAGAATGATTTTATGTACGCATTTTAATGTGCCTCATCCAATTCCTTAACATGGTTTAATTATATCTGCTGACAGCCATCTCAAATTTTAAAATGATTTAAATGGAAAGCTACTGTCCCTCTTGTAATTTATGTCTTTGAGTGGCCAGTTGAGACCAAATGGAAAGGCTATAGATCTTTGTATCAAACCCGAGTATTCGGGTTCCAGGCAATTTATCCAAATTGGCTGGATTTTCTGTGCATCATAGTAGTTTCTCATACAAATCAAATGAAGTGAACTCAATTATGATGGATCAATAATTCAGCATTCTCAATTATGCTTTAATAGTAAGAAGCAATATCATCCAATCTTATTGTGCGGATAGGTGTTGTTGCTCTGCAGAGGTTTAGCTGATTGTTTATATGAGATTAGAGCTGTGTATCAAGGAAAAGATCAGGCAATGTCACAGAGCCGTGGATAGCCAGGAAGAGACACATGCATAGACACACTCCGGCACACACTCGGATACACTCCTGAATACACACACACTGTTAATGACACAAACACATAACATAAAGCCAAATGCTGCCACTAAAATTTGCATGGTGCTCAGTAATGCATTAGTGAACATCACTTGGCAATCTGTTCATACGGGCTTAATTGGATTTTAATACCGCCTCTGATCTTGTTTTCTAATTAACGGCGGTGGCTGGCAACCAAGCAGAACCATGCACCCAGCAACACCTTTGATCCCGGCCATATGGAGTTCCTCCAAGCACGCCGGGGATGTAAAAATCCCTCACCTAGACGTGGGCGAACAACAGGCCCCCGAATCAAAATGGATGGGGTTAGGAGAATGAGGGAGGGTGGAGAATGGGGGTGTGTGGCAAGGGGTGTTGAAGGAGGAAGGGGCGGGGTGAGGTGGGTATGGAGGGATGCGGCACAAGGTGGCGGTGGGGGTGGCAGTGGCATGTGTCATCCACACATCCCGGCGGTATTGTTATTGATTAATTTCTCTCACAATCAGTTGTGATCACAGTTACATAAAACATGAGAGCGGACTGGATGCCTGTACACCTTATCATCCTTGCTGCCATACGACACTCCTTCCTTACTATGTGGAAATGTCAATAGCTTTTCTAATCTGTTTACTTCTCCCCTTGTGGCCACTCCGTTATGCTTTTGATGAAGGGCTGCCAAAAATGTGTCCTTTTTTACCCTTGCTTTTCCTGTTTTGGCAGACAGAGTGTGGGTATTAAACTTTGCATCTGCATAGTCAGTCATAGTCACACCCGGCTCTCTTGCTGTTATTTAGCAATTAAAAAGGATATCGCTTAAAGACCCAGTGCAATTTTTTTAATTCAAATTATTTAATAGATATCAAGACAGCTTTGGGGGTCCTTTCTGTATAATCATACATGGCATCAGCATATTGGCCAAAGCCACCCTGGAGCCTCAGCACCATAGGCTTTATGTTAGGCAACATATCATAAGTGGAAGCATCTAATTAGTCAGTCTTCATGGTGCAATGAGTGCTAGAGAAATTCTTTCTGGGGGAAAAAAAACATTGCAATATTGAGATCAAATGTCATATCAAATTAAATATCTTTTAACATTTAACCCCCCTCCTACTGTAGACATGCGTTTAGCTCATCTGCATGTATCTGTCAAATGAGGATGTGAAAAGGAAAGTATATATCTTTACAATATGGCAGTCTCATTAAATGACTACTTAAACATTGTGGGAAACAAGCTATTTCTATTTCTTTTTCCCTAGTTAGGTGAAAGATTGATACCACTCTAACATCTGCATGATAAAGATGGAGCATCCAATTAGCTTAGCTCAGCACAAAGACTGGCAAAAACTGCCAACCTGGCTCTGTCCAAAGGTGGCACATTCTGCTAATAACACTAATAACACATTCCACACGTTGTGGATTTACTGGGGTCATGGGGATGTCTGTTTCTTGGCCGGGCACAGTGACTTCCTGGAATCTCTGCTGGTTGCCTGTCAGCCTCATAGTGACGACAAGACTATCTGTGGAGTACACAAATGAGACCCGATGTATTAATTAGTGAGCCTTAGAGGTGCTAATAAATGGATATTGCTACCTTTGAACAGAGCCAGGCTAGCTGTGTCCCCTGAGCGTCTGACGTGAGGTGGAAACAGCGGGTTATCGGTCAAGTCAAGTCAGGGCAGCAGAACTTGCTGTGGAGTCTTGGACATTTCACAATACAGTATTTACGTCTATGGGTGCTTATAACCTTGACTTCGAGCGCGAATAATGATCGTACGCAAGACAATATGGCAATCATCCATGCGTGTTGATTTTGTTTAGCTCAGTTCTGCCATTTTACTGCTGTCTGACAGAAAGCAGCTCATTAACTATGCATATCAATTAAAAACTTGAGCAAATGTGACGAATTTCGGATCCACAGTGGCTTGATTGACATGCAGAAGGATGATGTTATTAAGGGGTGTCAAATTTCACTACTACTGACGGATACAGTGTTTTCAGTATGTTTACATTAACATGTCCTGTATGAAACATCATTAGACCAGGGGATGTGATTCTTACAGTAATGTATCATTAAGTGTTGATCATGGCAGCAGCTCTGATTAAAGCGTGGTCAAGTCCCAGTGATGGAAGAAGTACTCAGATCTATTACTTATGTAAGAGTAGCAATATTACAGTGTAGAAAATTTCAAGCGAAAGTACAAAATGCCAAGAGTAAAAATTCTCATTATGCAGAATGGTTCATTTCAAATAATATATATTTTCTAATTTTGGATTGTAATTTTTGATGCATTACTATTGATCACTTTAATGTTGCAGCTGGGAAAGGTGTGGCTAATGTTTATTATTTTATATACAGCTTGTGAATTGCCCCCTGGACATCAATAATGTCTTATTTTATCTTAACCTATAATAATACTGCACATCATAATTTATTTGTTCATTATATTTTATGTTATTCATCAAAATCTGCAAAGTAACTATTAACTAAAGTTATCAAAGTGGTGGAATAGAAATATAAAGTAGCAGAAAATGGAAAAACTCAAGTGAAGTACCTCAACATTGCATTTAAAGGCATAATATGAAACATTTCCACCCTAAATATCTAAAAACGACTAGACCTATGTTATATTTTTTATTACTTGCATGATCCCAAATGTTTTCGACAATGTTCACACCCAGAGAAATCCGTAATTTTATTCAAGTACGCCTGACAATGGTGTCATATGCCCTTTGCTCCCTCTAGTTGCTGTAATGTAATGTAATGGGAAACATGGGAAACACTAGATGATACGTCAGAAAGTGAGGAAGGTAGGGAATACAATGTCACAGAATTATGCTCAATAACAGTAATACAGCATTTCTATGCTGTGCTGCTATGACAAGTGGCTCATGCCAGCCACTAAGCTAATGCTATTAAAGTCGCCACATCGAGTTACAGCAGCTGTATGGATTCACCTTTAAGACATTTTCTCATCCGTGAACACGATTTCTTCCTGAGTCACATTAGATGGATTTTCATCGGCAATGGTGGTTATTTAACAATGAAGACAACAACTCCCATGATCCCACGCTGCGTCATGACATCATCAAACTGCATCTTTTATTATTGTTTTGCTTGAGAGACCCCATAGCAGCAGAAAGTGCATACTGTAAGTACAGTACTTGAGTAAATGTTCTTAGTTACTCTCCACCACTGTTAAGTCCACACAAAAACTCCCTCGCTGCTGTTTGTCAAATCACTGTGTTTTTAATTCTTCCTTTTGCAGAGAGGCACTCTGACATCAGATGGCCTTCGACAACAATGGCAAAGAAGAGGTAAGGCCCTGCCAGTGATTGCACCTGAATAATGATGCCTTTTTAAATGCTGGTTGTTTGTCCTTCACAGGGCAATTATTTGAACAATGTGTATATACTCTTTTGAAGAGGATTGTGACATATTGTGCCCTGGCTAATGACTAGAAATGCATCAAGACTAAAGTGGGGTGTCTAATGAAGGTGGTTGACAAGGCCCGAAGGCCTTCTCTTTCATTTATATGGAACTTTTTCTTTTTATGAAAAGAGAAATCCTTGCCCTCCTTAAACTATCAAATTGTCCTTCGACCTTAGCATGTCACAAAGTTTCTCATGTTTTTATCAAAGACACTTGGAAGCACATTGAACGCTATGTTTACTTAAGGGGGATATTTGATTTTGTCCTTTCTTTTAAAACTTAATGGATGACAGAAACGGAAAGTGGCCTTAGCTGGTGTTTGTAATAATCACATGCTGATGTCTAACTCAATTTCTTTCATGCTTATGCTGTTAGTGTATGTTTGCCATGTCCACATAGAAAAGTCAGTATCAATGTTAATGACAAGTCTGGCACAAATCACCCCCTGAAAAGATTCAGCATCAGCTTAGTTTTCAGACAATGCTGCCAGTCTCCAGTTAATCACATTTAAACATTATATACAGTGTGTCTCAACACCATTTGCAGCACCTATATAGCTCAAATTGGCAACTACACCACTTTACAGTGATCTTCTTCTCAGCTGTCACAATGCTGATTCTGCATTTTAAAACGTCCTCGGACATAAAGGAAAGTATTTTATACAGATCCTTACATTATTGCCTGAAAAAACTATACCTGGCTCAGTCTGTCTTACAGCGTGTTGCAGTATGTTGGTCCATTCACACGTCAGATGGCCAGTGGCACAAAAGCTGCTCCACCAGTTTGACACAGTGACACACAGGCCTGTTATTCAAACTGTTAGCACAGACAAAAGGTTACAGTAGATAACAAGTCCTGCAATGACATTCTATTAACAACAACTAAAATAACTTATTTTTAATTACAATAAAACTGTGGAAGTGTTTAATTTAGATGCATAGAAGAAGGGAAGCTACTTGTCCACTTAACCAAAAGCACACCACCAAATAAAAATGTAGATTTTGGCTAAAGCCTCATCTGTATTGAAAAATAGCATAACGTCAACGAGTCTTAGTTATGTGATGACTGTGACTTATTTTGCTTTAGATTACAGTCCCACAATATTTAATTCAAGTTTGGAAAGGGATTGACAATGAGGTCTGAATACAGCAGAGTTGTCATCTCAAGGGGATCAAGGTTTTAGCCATAAAATGCCTGGGCTGCACTTTACAATAAATGGAATAAAGGTTCCACCTTTAAGCTGACTTGGCCCCTCAACAGCAAAGCTCAGTTTGTAAATCAAGATGGTAATTTGACCATAACATGATATTTGTGGGATACTGAGATGAAACAAGAGAAGATTCAAATTAATCCTGGGCTTAATCACAAAGAGAGAGACACAGTAAAAGAAAGATGAAAACACCCACATGGGATCATCTTTAAATTTCTGCTGAAGGTAAATGCGGTATTCTTACATAGTGTGCTGTTCCGTCTACAGTATGTATGAGTACAGCAAATATGTGTTTGGCCGGGAGTCAAAGTCACAGCCTAATTATGGGTTCCAAGGAATAGATAAATAAAAATATTTCTCTTTTTTCACACCCTTACATGTATGCATCATACACATTGCAACGTCCACAGTGTTGTACACACCCAGTGTACTTAGCCCAGGGTGATTCTGGCACAGATACAGAAACCAAGAGACAAGTCATATCAGCAATGCAAACCGTCCCTCGGGTCAAAAGTGATCAACATCAGTGGAATACCACAATGAGTTACAGAGTAAGGAGCAGTTAAGTTCAAACGAGCCACCTTGCTCAATCGGCGTTATGAAATTGAAGGTATAGACATGCATTTGCATATAAGTTTGATTTATAGTGTGTGCCTTTTACTGGCTGTGTGAGTCAAAATAGAACTTCATGTTGTGTCCCTGTTTGTCCTCCCACAAAGAAACTCACTGTCAAGAGAGACATATGTATTTGAAAGATATTTCAGTCACTCACGTATAGAGCTATAGAAATATGTCTTTGTCATAGAAATGATAATAATAAACAAGTGAGCACTCAAAACTATAAGAGTGGCAGTCCTATGGGAGCACCGCATGTTTATGCTAGAGTGCAAAGGACAGGAATACAGGTTGTCTCCCATAGCAGAGGAAGGAATTTCAAAAGAATATGGTCAAGTCAGAACCCTTTTGTCATATGGCAATTCATTCCTTTTCTGCCTGCTGTCAAAGAGAAGATTAAGTTGTCAAAATGTGGCTCTTGGTCCAGACTGGTCTTTTGAGTGGATATTCACTAGTCTGATCTCCGCCACTGCTAATAGACTGAGCTCAAAGGGGAGCAGGGAGAACAGAGGAGGGAGAGGGGTAAGAAGGCTTTAGGATCACTTTACCTGGATTCGGCAGTGTGGCGCTGGTGGATTAGTGCCCCGGGCCTCATGGCACGCTAGTCTGCAAACATCCCCTTAACACTGTTCTACAGGTACAAAATAAAAATGCGCACACACATGCTCATTTACGGCACAGTGGCCAGTAAACACACAAACACGTGAATTCAGAGGTTTATTTAGCACAAGCACGTGTGGGTTGCCCTCACATCCAAACACACCGATGCTTCTACATGCATTCTCGTATACCTGCTGCATGCCAAGATGCATCTACAGCGTACGCTACACACAACCACATGCCAAGTGACCTCTATAGATTCACAACATCTCAGGTTGATGCAGCCGCAGCCCAGATGAAATAATACCAGATAAAACAACCACTCTTAATTCCAGTGGCTTATAAAACTTCTGCACTGATTTCTGGCTTCCGTTCAGTTGGGGTGCCTCACACAAACTTTCTTCGACATCCTAGAAGCTTTCAGCAGTCTGTTCCTGTTCTGATACCACTCTGTAAGGTCACTCACTCATCCAGAACTGCAAAACCATAACCCATAAAGGAGAAAATACAGGTTGTTCTTGGCAGGGAGGAGAGAAACCCACCGAAGCTTCATCCCTCTCTGCCGCCTCTGCCTGCTCTCCCCCAGTCACTACCTGATGACTTCTCCATCCGTTTTAATTGGTAATTATTTTGCGGGGTTTAATGCCTTTATTCAGACTGTCAGTGTGGAGTCAGGAGAGGAGGATTAGGTGCCCCAGGGGGACGAGACACTGGCACGGCCAGGACAGCTCATTTTTACACGGGCAGGGGAGGAGGACAGCTCATCTTTGATCCGGTTGGGGCTTCGCAGGCCAGAGGGGTGACAGCTGCACTTTCTTTAGCCCACATTTGAATTTGAATTCTATCTTAGGATGCAGCGCGCCGCGGACTTGGCAGGGCAGTGGGGTAATCTGCTCGGCACAAACGCCCGGGCCTTTTCTTCCTGTGTGCCCTCGCAGAGATTGGAGTAATTAAAGTTAAATGGAATGCATTAAAAACTCACTTGTGCCGAGGCTGTGGCGGCCGTGCCAACAGTGAATGGGCTGGGGCTGTCCTTTTACGCTACTCTAATCCTGCGGAATATATGTGTGCCCCGTGACTTTGATGCTACGCTACCAAAGCATTGGAAACGGCTACCAGCGGAGCTACAACTGACTGCTGGCTTTCACCTCAGAAGAACATCTTGGAGAGCAAATTCAGCTGGATTCTGACATTGGCAGGAGGTTGGATGGAATCAGCTCGGGAAGGCTATTAGCACTTTCCAGACTCACATGTCAATCTCAAATTGCCACGCTTTCATGTACGTTCTATTTAAATGCCACACACTGCTTTTCCCCTGACCTGTGGTAATATTTAGAGTGAATACTGACTAGCTGTAGTAGGAATAACTCACACATAAAGTTCTGTTGATTGTTCTACAAAAGGTTGGCCCATGCATGAAGAGCTTTCCATGCCAACAAATGTTGGCTGTCAACCAATGCAACTTCGCAGAAGAGATGGGCGTTCCCAGTTTGTTAGCCATCTTGATGTGGACAGTAATTGCAGCAAAAGACAAACTTGCACCTATAGCCATAGGCTGGGAACCAGACCTGCTCTTCAGAATGGATGTCAAGAGACTTCATCAGACACTACGGTAATTGTTGCTGTCTTTCATTTTAGAGGAATGTGGACATAGACAAAGGGGGGCAGGCTACAAAACTATCATCATAATCTCTCCCTGGCTTTGTGTGTGATCCTCAAGCCCTTCTAATGAGAGGAGATAGGACAGGAGGAACATAGGAGTGTGGGAGGAGTGAAAAAAAAAAAGGTGTTTTGTGAAACAGAAAATACAGGACAGAGCTAGTGGTAAAAGGAGAGACTGAGATGCAAATCAGGATGGAGAAAACAGTCTTGCACACTCACTGATTTTACCTTTGTGGTTTACTATGTAGTGCAATTAATTACACGCAAATCAGAAAATCATCAGACAGTCAGCAACCAGCCTTCCAATCTGTAGGCCTCACAAGCAACTCCTTATTCAGAAAAAGTGAAAAGAATGACTTGAGCCAGCAAACAGTTACACACACGTTTCCACAGTTAATGCCTACAGCCAAAAGCATGCACAAAATTGTCTTATAACACTAGATGTTACACCAAATATGAAAGGGACCAGGTGTATAACCATGGTGGCCACCCAGTTTAACACTACTATTTGACATTTTAAATTACATCATTACATTTTCATGCCAGGCAATATATATAAAATACTCTTGCTTGTCACAACTTTCCATTATGCCCCGCCTTGTCATGTTAGAATTCTGCCTGTTCCTTCACTGCCATTCCTCTTTATTTTTGCTGCTGGATGGTCTTGTATCACGTCTGGGTATCATGAAAGAGATTGGCGTTCACGTCCCACCACAGACCTACAGTTACCTTTTCCATTCTTTCTAATTGTTTTGTTGAACCACCCCTTAATAGATCGACATTTTGCGAAAACGCTTGTTCGCTTCCTAGCAGTTAGATAAGAAATATGAAGCTACAGCTAGCAGATGGTTAGCTTAGCTTAGCATAAAAAGTGGAATAAGGTTAACTAAGATGTTAAGCTAACTTTCATGTCTGCATTTAGCATACAGACATGAAAGTGGTATCAATCTTCTCATCTAGCTGTCAGCGAGAACATAAATATGCGCATTTCTCAAAATGTTGAGGTATTCCTTTAATCATAGTTTATTTGCCATAGCTGACGTCTTTCCATAACCTCATCCATACTGCAGTTGCTGTGCACAGATATTCAGATACTGAAAATTGAACATAATCTGGGATTCTGCAGAATTCTCTTGGCTGACAATGGGGTGGCAGTTTGTATTGGGTGTTCCTGTAGTTTGGTGTACATACATACATACAGTATATTCTCATATACAATATATTCGTATTCCTTCAAATACATTCAAAGACCATGTAGCAAGAAATTCTGAAATATACATATTTTAAATGATAAGTCTGTTTTCCGGTTGCCTGGAATATTTTGTTCCAAGCACCTAATCTGGACTTTGAAGACAGCTGATCTAACAGAGTCTTCAGGCAGATTAGATGAAAGACCAGTAAAGAATGGACAGACAGACAGGGTGAACCCACAAACCAGACTGAGAGGTAGACTGGCGGACAGACCAAGAGAATAACAGAGAAAAAGGCAGATTCACAGACAAACCGGACAGACAACTATCCCTGTCATGCACTGCCCTAACTTCTCGGACAGATATGCACACTCGTGCATCTGGACATTTCACCTGCAGGTCATGATTCAAGTACATCTGCAATGCACACATTCTCTCTTGAACTGCAAAATCAGGGGAAAGTGCCATGATTACAATCATACTACTATTGTCTGTAATAAACAGGCAAGCTGGTACTTCTGTGGAGGAGAGCTTCAAGTGCTCGTTCACTTAAAAGTGAAAAGAATCCCTGAATAACTAATTAAAAAGCATGTGAATACCAGTATAAGACCTTGGTTTATACTTTTGAGGATTTGATTAGCGGTGATTTGTCTATTCGCTGACAGACAGTGGATGTTGGTGAGATAAGGAAAAAAAAAAGCCAAAGCTTTTGGCTGGGAAACCCTATTATTCATGGGCAGCAGTTGAGTGTGTGTTTCCATTAGATGTGTGAAGGCCTCTAAGGTCTAAGAATGCACTTTAATAGATACCTGTCAAATGTAATTAACTATGTTTTTCCTATATCATACGCTTTCCCATCGCCTCCAGCCAGAGGCTCCACAGTGTGTTTGTGTGTGTGTGTATGTGTGTGTGTATACAAGTACACATGCATATGTGTGTGAGAGAGACAAGAGTCTGTCTCAGCGCCTTTTGCCACCCAGTGATTGGAGACAGTTTTAATTGCAGCATGACAACCACAAGAAAGGACCAGAAGTCCCATAAAAGCCAAAGCAAGCTGGCAGCCGTCCCACAGTGGAAAGCTAGCCATGCCATAATTACAGGTAAAAAGACCTCTAGCACTGTAGCTCAGCACCGTGTTTATTTGACACCAATCATGCAACTATGCAGGTATCCCAACAATAACGTGCTCTGTCCCGACAGGACTGAGGTGCCTCAGAGAAAGACTTGGACATCACCGGTAATCAAGGAATGTCTTGTGGCTTGGAGACTGAACCCTTGTCAGAACATGAAAGCGAGCAGAGACCTTGATTTTATAGAGCTCAGATGAACACACCAGTGCAAGTTACATTGTTCCCAGGCAGAGAGGAGCCTCGCCTGGCATCAATAATTCATTTTACAAGACTCACTTCTGCCTCCAGTGAGCAGGTCGATTTAAACGTTTTGATATCCACAGCCAAGGGTGCACTGGGCCGCATTAAAGACACATTAGCAAAGTTAGTGACACCTCCTGCTGATGAAGGGATACGTTCTTTTCTCAGCTAAAGCAGAGGTGAGCGCCTGTGCTCATTCTAGCAGCAGGTTTGAGATACACTGACATCTTTTCTTTGTCGTTGTCGAGTGTTTGGTTTTGTATGAGCAGAGTGTTTAATGACTATATGCTTGATAGCACACACATTTAGCCTGGCCTATGGGAGGAACGGGGTTGTCTGTCAAAATGACAATGGGGCTGAAAACAAGGGCTCCTGGGTGATGAACACTGCATGTGTTTAAAGAAATGTGCTGAAGTGAACTGGGGACCCCCCCCCAGCGTACACTGGAAAAGATTTAAAATCTTCTCAGCTCATTCAAATCAGACTTCATCTCCCAATTTTAAGCAATCACATTGGTAATCACTCCAATACATTGGCAGTGTAAATCAAAAACATTGTAGTGACAGCATTGGTCTCTGTTTGGAAATCCAGACCCTCGCACATAAATCTCACCTCTGTAAGTACTTTACGAGAGCGCAATGTGTGTTTTATGTGTTCTTTATGAGTGTGGAAAGGCCACATCTTGAATGACACTCACTGCCAGATCCATTGGAGGGATGAAACAAAAACGTTTTATACCCTCATTTTGGATATTCACTATCCACTAAGAAGGAGTTCATGTAAAGATACGGGGCAACATGTTTCCTCTCACTGATTTTTTTTTCTCTGTTATTCTCTGTTCATTCACTGACTGACCGTTATTTACTTGCATCCTGGTTGTGGTGATTTACTAGTTAGGTAATGTCTGTCAAGGCAATTGACTGCTAAAGTGGTGAACCGGGGCTCAAGTGAAGGGCGGTGTTTATCACGGTATTGACTTTCTGACGAGGGTGCCACAGACTCTTTTGTCACCGAGGCTGGGCCACACGTGACCCACAAGCTCAAATTATGCCTGTTGTTTTATTCTTTAATCAGGTTCTTTGTTTTCTACCCTTTTTACATTTTTTTTTAACTTTTGCTAATTACTGCAATGGGTTGAGGCTAACATGATGAAAGGTAAAGTGAGCAGCAGGACAGAAAGAGATTTTATTAATAAAGTTAGCCAGCTGGAGCACCCACACAGCCACCCCATAAAAGGAAAGCTTCAAGGAAGAGTTTGATATTTGGGAAATGTGTTTATTTGCTTTTTGCTAAATGAGCAGATTGAAACCAGTCTCATATATGTACGCTAAGTATGTAGATAACAGGCGTGATTAGCTTAGCCTAGCATAAAGGCTGGAAGCAGTGGGAAACAGCTAATTTGATTGTCTTTAAATCTCAAGAATATGGTAGCCTGACAACTGCAGTGTGACAGCAAGACTCAAGGAAGTCACTGGGCCCGGCCACTTTTTGTAAAGAAATAGTCACGGCACGTTATTTCCTGTCAAACCCCAGTTTTAATAACGTACCAGCCAAACTGGGTCATCCAGTCAGGCGAGGAGGTTGATACTGCTTAAGGAACATTTTTACTGCAAATGTTATCTACTATAGATTACTGTTGGGTCAGTGTTGGTTGGCTTTTATGAATATTACACCAACATGTCAGAGGGCTGTTTTTGTGTTGCGATAATAATGTTGAACTCTGGGAAACATATTTAATTGCAGGGGAGACTCAGTCAACTGGGAGACAGTTTTGTAAATTTGTAACACCTCCAAAAATTTAAATCTTCAATTAATTCACATGAATTCTGCCATAGGATTGATTAGATGCAGCTTTTGACAATATGAAGTTAATTCAAATAAAACTTTTGATCTGTATTCCCAGGGGACTCTTGGCACTTAAGAACATATGGTGTCCATCTGCCTATACATTTCCGAAGATGTACGTGATCTACTGTCAAATTTAATAGGAACAGATATTTTGCAACTGTTACTTCATTATGATGATTCTGTGCAGTTAAATTCCACGCTACAGAAGTTGTTGGCTAGCTTGACAGCGCTGACGATGTGAATTGTTCAGTGAGCGCATAAGCTTCACGGTGGAAAGGAGTTACAGTGCATGCAGGATGTTGCGGTTATGGAGCTTTTTACTGCCAGAATTCACAAAGTAAAGGCTTATAGCGGATAGAAACAGGGGAAGAAACTGCATCAGGGATCATAAGGCTGCTTACCAGATGAACTTCACTGACTATTTTAACAGAAGATACAGCAACCTATACTAGTTCTATATGTTACACGATGTTGTGTTTTGTCATTTTAATAGCAGCAGCTGTGGGTGGGTGTATTGCACCTATCTGGTTTGATGTTGTCAGCTGGCGTATCACGGTTGGTCAAAGATAAAAGAGTGGGCTGTGTTTGATCAATAAGGAAACGGATTGAGTGCGCTTGTCTCTGTCAGTTAGCGCTGATGAACTCTACCCCGAGTTTCAAAAGAGAGGCGGGGGAAAATCTGGAGGAGACCACACACAACCGTGAGAGGGAGGGTGGCCTCTGATCTGTTGACAGAGATGATGAACAGAACTAGGGGGGTTTCATACCTGGAGTTATAGTACGTCATCTGGGTCAAGTCGTCAATATGATAGAAACTTAGTTGTCATACATTTTATTGATCAATTCCAGGAGGTTACAGTATTTGTAATAGTATCACTGAATGTTACTTTCTAAACAGTTTTATTTAACTGATTATTATACATTTCCCAGGCACAATTATGTTATTTCATAGAGGCTGCTGTCAGTGGTGAAATAGTTATATCTTCCTCTTTTATAATGTGCTTCCCCAAGTATAATGGGTAAGGTTTGGTATATGACTGAGTGACAGATGCCACCGAAACAGTCAAAGTCAAATATATACACATATAAAGTGCACTGCTTATATCTTTTTTGTTTTGGGGGGAATTTTGGGAAATACACTAATTAACATTCAAGTTAGATCAGAAGATTGGTACCACTCCATTGACTGCACAGCAAATATGAAGCTACAGCCAGTAGCATGTAAGCTTAGCGTAGCAAAAAGACTGGAAGCAAGCTAGCCTGGCTCTGTCCAAAAGTAACAGGATCCATTTATCAGCGCCTCTAAAGCTCACCAATTGGCACTTTTATAAGCATAAAACCCACTATTCCTTAGCCAGACAGAAGTCTGACTAACAAATAAACAAAAGGTAAAACCACAATGTGTCTTTTTTACACTTTGGTTTTTATACACACTGAACAAACAAGATATGATGTGTTAATTAGTGAACTTAACAGACGCAAGTAGCGAGATTTTGTTGCCGTTGGACAGAGCCAAGCTAGCCTGTGCCCTTCGCTTCCACTCCTTCTGCTAAGCTAAGCTAACCGCCTCCTGGCTTTAGCTTAACAGTGAACGGACAGACACGATCAATACGATATCAATCTTCTCATTTAACTCTCACCAAAAAAAAAAAGATGCGAATAAGCACACCTCATTTAAGCTGAAACAGTATCATACACGCCCAGTGAGCCACGTAGGTACATGTGTGCATAAACAGACACGCCCACTCACATGTACAGTACTATGTGCACATGAACTCGGAGACATGCAGCATGTGCTGCTATGAGGTACTCGATTGCTCCTACTTTGCTCGTGCTACAAGACATCCAGCCGTGCATACCCCCCCCCCCCCTTTACAGCGCACGTGCACGTGCGCACACTGTTTCTCACGACTACACATTTACATATCTAGAAAGTATTTCCTGGTAAGTAGAGCAATGGCAGCTCTCAGGAGGGACGCAGGCACAGATAGAGATTTGTATTAAAAAGAAGAAACATCTAAGCAGAAAAAAAAAAAAAAACCAAAAGAACAAAACCACGGTACACCATTACTTTAATGATCCATCATGTTCAAAGGAAACGTCTTCACAATCCGGCTGCAATAAACAAGGGAATGAAACGCTGGAGTAAAGTGCTTTTCATTCGGTGCTTGCATATGCAGCAGATGTTTGCTCTTCACTCCTCCCCTTCTGTAGTTTTTCGCCACATTTTCTCAAACAGGTCACATGGGCACAGCACATTATACTGTTAAAGGTCTGTTGAACTGAAGATTTTGAGGATCACAGCACACAACAGTGGGTTAAAGGTCACATTCAACCTCGTGTCTCCTCTCCACCACAGGAACGTGGGTTTATCTTCCCCAGTGAAACGTCTCTTTTCCCCTCACAGGCCAACACATCGGAGGTTCGGAGTTCAGAGGTCATGAGTCCCAGGAGGTGTCAACCTCATCAGCGCACCAAGCCAATCCCGAGGGAGCTTTCTTAAAATTAACATAACATCTGACCTCTCGCTACTGGGTAGGCTCTTTCTTTCTGTCGTTCAAGACGTCCTCCAGTCTCCGGCTTACTTCCTTTTTTCAGGGATTTCGGGGTTCAAGTTCACTGTCGCACAGCCCAGACATGCTGAGGCCATCCAGTACTTCGTCTCATGCAAAACACTGCATGGATCTGCCTTTTCTTTCTGTTTGTTGTGCAATCATGTGTGTTTTGGTTTTACTTTGGTTAAGTGCATTTACTTAAATTATATTTATTTTTATTTAATGTGACGTCTTGCTATATTTGATCATGTAGAAGAAATCAGGTACATGCTTGCTTTTCTCTTGTTCATCCCCGAGTTTTGTACATGCAACCAATTTAGTCTAAAAGAGAAATTCAAGTTTTTGGGTTTTTCTTACCGTTATCTTTTGCAATAATTATTAATCAACAATCTCAGGTTCAAAGTGAATTCTTGGCGTGGGAAACAACAGTTCAGAAAACCGTCTCACCACAAGGTCCATGTAGTAGTGTCCTGGGGCTTTTGACCATATCACATGATCTTTGCCAGCAGCAGACTGACTTTAAGGACCTCTTGTCTGCTTGCACTTTTTTTGTTTAATTAAAATCTAAGACTCTTTTCTTTTGTATTGTGTATCTCATAAGTTATTTCTCATGTTTTCTCTCAGCTGCTGTGTCCAAGGTCAAGGACAATCTTTGAACCTAAATGTTTAAGCCAACATGGATAGGAAGTCAGGAAACAACATGGATGTTTGTTCCACCACTGGTGCAAGATCATGTGATATATGTCATGCGATAGATCCAAAGCTCCGGAGCAGCTATGGACCATGTGGTGAAATTGTTTTCTCAACAATAAATCAACAGTATATCAAATGTGTAAGCTGCTGTGTTTGAGCTAACCTTATACGACAGCGTCCTGATAAACATTGCCTCAAGTGACTCCAGTGACACCGTGTTCATAAGGGCAGCCAAACTGGATCGGCTGCGACCGATACGGAACAGCGACTCCCAGTCCAGGGTCCTTCCTTTCCTCTCCACCCATCTTTCTCTTTAACGCCTGATTGTTTAAGTGATAAGTGACGGTGATGGATGAGCCGGGCTTTGTGTAATTACTGTTCTGGTTATCGTTGTCACCGCTGAAAGCATACATCACCGTGTCCCAGCCCATTTTGCATGTGATGAATAACAGTAGCCAGAAAACAAATACAGTCAAATCATTTGACAGACCCCTGGATTGTAAACGCACTGGCAGGCTAATGAAGGGGTCCTGGTCGGTACAAAATCACGACTATCGTGCGATGGCGTGATTGCAGTGTTTTTACAGTGTAGCTGCTGTACCCAGTGCTAAATGAGCAGCGGCAATGGGCTCACACCCCAACATACTTTGCTCAGATGCCTATTTCCTCACTCACTGCATGTCCTAGCTTATCCAAACAAAGCTTCTTTTAAAGCGGAGTCATTTTATATACTTTGTCAGATGTGATTAACTGGTTGTAATGCTTTATCGTGCATCTATGATACTTGACAGCCCTTAGGTGATGTAATCTTTGAGGATGATTTATGGATTATGGCAATTAGTGCTCAGATAAAGGCTATTATTAGAGTCCATTTGCCTTTTACAGACGACTGTGTGCATGGTAATGTCTTTTCGAGGAACGTTTACACAGTATATGTGTGAAGATAGAATCTAATGCAAGATAAGGAATGGCTTGAGGAAGTCAGTGTTTAATCTACAGGCTATAGAGACACTGTGATGTCTCTCACACATCGACGTGCCGAGATATCATCTGCCATTTGCTACATTTGCCTGAGTTGAGTGTTATTTATAATAATAATAGCAGAGGTTCCTGGTATCTTTGATCCAGCACAATAAAATGAGCCATGTAATAATCTATTTCCATTCCCTTTTTGCTGCGCTGCCTCTGCCTCATTCCCTCTTGGACTAGAGCGAACGTGACCTCTGACCCCGAGCTCTGTGGCTGACTGAGCATTATGAGATGCTAATTGGCCATGTAACAATATATCAAACTGTGATATACTGCCATGTAAAATGTGGAAAACACATTGTAGACTAATTAGCGCTGCCAATTCTTACTCTGGTGATCACAACTTCCATTTGGCATTGGTGATTTTCTTTTTTTTAAAGCAAGTACTTTGAGAAAATCAAAAAAGAATTTCTCCAAAGATTAAATGTAAGACTTTGCTTGTTCAATTGTAAAGGACGCTATTCTTGTAAGGGATGGTTTTATGAGTAGAAGTATGGTAATTTACGCTGATAGTGTTTGCTTACATTCCAGTATAGACAACAATCAAGTTATGTATATATATGCATGCAGTACTACATTACATTACAACACGTTTCTCAATCCACCAAATGCTAGACAACAACAGTTTACTGAGTTTGAGCAGATTTGAGGAACACTTAAGGAAACAATGAAGGTACATATTATATATTTGTAGTTTTTCTTCTATTTTTCTTATTCTGCTGTAGCAAATACCGTTTTGTAGTGTATGTACACCAAAAGAGCAGCAATCTTTTCAGTCCTCTCGCCACTTAATTCCATTTCTGTGCAGCCCATGAAGGAATCTGTCCTGTCTTTGCCAGTTGGAAATGTCACTCGATCCCATCAATTACATTCTGCTCTACAGACAAAAACTCTCCCTCACACCTTAATGGACGTTTTAGGAGATTAGATATCTGACAATGAACTGAAAGGCTAAAAGACCAGAGACAAGTCACCTGGGGTCATTCTAGTGACTTAACAGCAAAAAGTGACACAGAACACCTATAAGGGTTTTTCTGCATGTTCCTGTAGTGCAGTGTCATGTAGGTCCTGTGTACAACATGTAATTACAGATGAAACCGGTTTATCCATTAATCGATTCAGCCATCAAACTTTATTGGGCGTATGGTCTCGCTGTTGTGTGAACAACATACACCTCCATAATGAACTTTTCACGAGCTAAAGAAAAGCTTTGTGATTTGCGCATTTTCTGATAATCCAGAGAGTTTTTTAAATGGTTTACTTACAGCAGCGCAATGTTACAGACTTATATAGACTGTTGTTTTTTTTAACAGAGGAATCACTTATTGGTTTCACAGAAGCACAGGAGCCTTTTTTTTTTATATAAAAACAAGTATTTTAGAATAATTATTAATGTTGATACATAAAGTAAATAACCTGGTTGGGAACAGACAAAGGGAATTTAGTCAAAGATGACAGTACAACGTTGATCCCAGGCTGTTAACTCTGGGTGTAAAATGAAAAAATGTCAAACGTTTTCTCTTCACCAGAGCATCACCTTCCCCTGATGCCAAATAAGTATATACATGCGTGTTTTGGGGTTGAATATTCTAACAAGCCACACAAGGATGTGTGAAACCCTTTTTAGGGCTTGAGGTGTAATGCTGTGTAAGCTGATACGGCGGCTCAGTTGGTGAGAATGCATAGTTGTGTTCTTATGTTAAGATTTTATACAAAGATCACGTTTCGGTGTAGCAATCACACGTTTTTGTTTGCTGTCAGCAGAGGAGACAGGGAGCAATTTAAGGGCCCTAAAGGCAGATCAATCAATGCTGGCCTGTGGAAGTTGAACTGTTGGAAAGGTCAGACAGGCCAGGGAGCAGCGAGAGTTCACCGCTGGCTGCCTGAAGCTGTCTCTCCGTCATCTTGAACAATAGCTCATTGTCACAGGGAGGTAGAGTCGCTTCTCCCAATTTAATTGGCAGCCTGCGTCCAAAAATCAAAGCTCAGTTATTTGGGTGATTCAGATATAAAATACATTGTGGAATATCTTGGAGTAGTTTGTGTGAAAATCAGGTGTGTACAGCTGCACACAGCACAATGGATGACCTGAAATGACAGCAGCTTGGATACATGAGCCACTAAGTACCCCATAAAGCACCTTCACGCCTCTCCTTCTCTCTCGTTCCTTCTCTCTCTGTCTCACTTTCTACCCCCCCATCTCCATCTGTCTCTTTCTATAGCCCTGTCTTACTCTCTCATCCCCCCCTCCTTTTTTTTTTCTTTATAGACAGATGATATGCTGTCCTCCTTCCAACACCCTCGCAGTGGCATATTTCTCTCCCTGGAGCAAGTAACTCTGTCTTCTGCCTGTGTCCACACTCCTGCCCCCTCCCAACAACACAACCCAGGACAAGCATGGCCTGCAGCTTCGATGGCCCTCCATGGAACAAAAACACACGCTGCCTCTCAAAAGCCTCCTTTATCCGCGGCGAACAAAAAGACGGCTTCACCTCCGCACTGTTCCCACCATTAGGCCCTGGCCTGGGCCCTCTTTCCTGGTCCCGTCCTCTTTCCCTCCTGCTCACACCCCCACTGGGTCCTTTCAGCGTAGGGCAGTGGGGGTGTGAGGTACGCCCTTTATGTTCACATGTGTCCACGCTGGTTTGTTCTGTCAGACGTGCCCCCTTCACAAAAGACACGCAAAAGAGATTGACCAGTAGCTTTTGACGCGGCCACCGCATTCAGATATGAATGAGCATGGGTGGAATAACACACCTGCACCTTTATGTGTGCGGGTTCACAGTTAATGCTAGAGGGGTATGTCTGTTCTGGATGACTTGGAGGTTTGGAGTTAAGCCTGAAATCAACTCTGGATCAGGCTTTCCACTGCTTGTAAATGTGTTTGACCAGGCCCAACTTGACCAGGTAAGCTGGGCCAGACTTGTGGAAAATGTTTATTTGTTTATTTTCATGTCACAACATTTTGATATTGTGATCAAATCATATGTTCTATTGTTCAACATATGGGAGCACCGCTCAATCAACGAGATCTAACGATGCAGTGGCAAATTTGCATTGCGTGAATACAAAGTGGGTCATTTGGAAGCGTTGTTGGCATGTAGACCCTGTCATAAACCCAAATGCGTTTACATATTCAATAAATGCCCTGGTTCAATGTAATGTTCACCCTTACATTCATTCCTCCTTTCAAAAAAACAAAAACAAACGAGATGTCTGGGCCATTTGACTCTGACTGGGTCCATGAAGAAATCATTATCCCCATGACCCGAAGCTATTAATTCCATCTCTCACTCCTCCCTCTGTCTCTCATTTCTCTCATTCTCTAGACAAATTCATTTACATGAAAGACCACTCACACTGGCACGGGCCTGCAGGTAAATGACAATCTAACCAACAATTTCATGCAAAATTACCATCTCTCAGCTGCGCACGCAGTCCACGGGGCTGTGGTAAGTGTATCATTAATAAATCTGCCCCTTTCCCATGACTGAAGGGATCAACATGTTTTAATTATCCTGCCGTGATTTGAACTCGATCAGCGTGGCGTTCAGTTACACAAACATTCCACCAGCGAGCGAGATAAACACTCTACCTCCGCACTCTGCATACAGAAAGCGATGCAGGGACAAGGTAAGACACGGTCAGGCTCTTTTTCCTTTTTTTCTTCTGATTTATTTATTTTTCTGTTTGTCTGTCTGTCTGGGTGTTGCCATAGTAGAGCTGTATGGTTTGTTTAGTGGAGCAGAAAGACAGAGCGTGTATCCTGACAAGTCTGGACCTGGTTGTGTCTGATCAGCCATAGCAGTGCAGACATAAAAAGGCAAAAGGGGTGGGTGGGGTTGGTGGGGTTGGGGGGGGGGGGGGGGTTCTGTATATCTTAATGTGGTTTAAATATTTAAACAAAATAACAACAGAGTTTAATGCTTTATTTCTGTTGAATTAACACTGGCTGCCAACCCGGAGGTCGGGACCCTTCCAATGGGTCCCTGGATAAATCGAAGGGATCAGAAAATGATTAAAGAGATATATCTTGTATATCTTTTTATAAATACATATATATACTGTATATATATATATATATATATATATATATACTGTATATATATATATGTTTTTTTCTCTGTGAAATACTGGATACTTTCACAACTTAAGTAATCCTTCACCATTATCCATCTAAGATTAAAGGGCTCGAATCACATGTCCACAATAAGGCCAATAACTGTGATGAGAGGTCACAAGCCAAAAATGGTTGAGAACCACTGGTCCAGAACTAGAAAGGTTTCTCATTCTAGTATTATCTTACTTGATGAGTTACATGAACGAACTTGCCAGACAGTCTCAGAAAATCACTCAAATGTGGTTCTTATAAAACCCCCCCCAAAAAACAAGTATTCAAAAGTGTTCACAATTGGAGGGCAGCCTAAATACTTGGACTGGGACCTCAGCATTTCACAGGACCAGGCTCAGGCAGTAAGTCAGTCAGCCACAGCCTGCATATGTGTTTTTAAGTGTGTGTGTGTCTTCCCATCTCCTCATCAGGAAAAACTGCAGCCTTTTTTGCTGCTTTTGGTGTCTAGGTCCCGTAGGGCAATGGGCAGCTTATGTCGTTCACACAAACACACAAAGCAGACATGTACACACACCCACACACACTTACACTGGAAACACACACATAGGCCTACACTCAAGCAAGAGGGAACCTGTTATCAAAAGCTCGTCCCACTGGCTGGCTGCCAAAAGAAACGTGCTGAGGCGAACACTAATCCACTTTAAATTACAACGGCACTGAAAGCCTGTGACCACAGCCAAATATTGATATGGGGTCATTAGTCAATTATGGCGGGGACTCTTGCCGAGTGATCAGAGGGGAGGGACCCGGGGCAGAGGTGACCGAGCAGGAGGTGTCAGAAGTGGTCCGAGAGGAGGAGGTCACCGCAGGGGGATTATGGTATTAGCAGGCGGAGGGTGAAACTACACGCCAAAGTTAGATAGAGTTGTAGCAGTAATGTCAGTAGTCATGTGACTACATTCTCCCACTTCTCCCTTTTTGTCTTCATTCTCTGCCTTGAAACGCAGCAGCCTCCTTCTCTCTCTTGTCAGAAAGTGTGTGTGTTCGTGTGCATGAGAGACAGTTGAATGTTAGTGTGTTTTCACTGCACACCAGCCCATGTGCTTGCTCCCCCAAAAGCATCACCACCCCCCCTAGTGGCACATCATATTTTAGTCTTGTAGTACTGTGCTCTTCTCCAGAATGTGTTACAACTCATTAAAACAACATATATCTAAGAAAATGAAATTCTGCCTGTCTTCAGAACACTTCCACTCCAATTATAGCCAATTACAATTACGTTTTATTAAATTCCGTATGATTGAAACATGCCCTTTTTTTTTTTTCATTTTTACCTGGTTTTATTTGTTAAATTGATATGTAAGGCTCTCATTTTTCCTCTTCAATTGTAATTAGTATGAAGATTGATAGAAAATCTAGTGGAATCTAATCATTCAATTAGGACCATAGTGTTTCAGGCTAAGTGAAACTACATCAATGCCTTGACACAGATGATACCATTAATTTCCTCTGGGTTAGTAATTTGATAAGGCATCAAATTGGAGAGATTGCGTTGCAAAGGGCATCATCACAGCCAAGCCAATTTAGACACTGTGTGGGGCAAACAGATAGAAGATTAAAGAATGAATGCCTAAAAAGATGAGTTATGCGTGTCTTAAATCATTCCACTTTAAATAGATGTTTAAATATGTATTGTGTATGGTTATGTCTTGGAAAGGTTGCATGCGTGCAATTTGTCCTTGACATACACCGTAATATCAAGAGCTTTTATTATCCAATAGCTTTTCACAACATGCTTACACATAAACAATGAAACGATTGCAGCTCTGAATGGTGCAAATAAGCAGAAGAGAGAGGAAAAAAGCCCAGTAACAGACCACCAGTAAAGTTGAGACCACCTATAAATGCTTTCCATCGGTGGGTTCACAGAAGCACTTCAGCTGTAATACTTTAATTGCTCAGGGACTCAAAGTCTAATAAGGTTTCTAAATCGAGCTGCTTTATTTGTTTTCCTTTGACTCGCGGCTAGAGCAAAAATGCAGCCACTCTAATTGCAGTGCCGTCATTAAGAGCTGTGGGTATTAAAAGTTTCTTCCTCCAAAAACGAGCATGTTTCATTGTTTTTGTTTTTTCTCTCTCTCCCTCTCTCCAGAACTGAATTATGGGGAGCTTTTCCGTCAAGGCCAGGTTCACACAGGAAGTAATTGAGTTTAATAGAAGATATATAAAAAAAAAAGAACAAATGAACAAATGTTGAAATACAGAAGGTTGGAGTTCATTTACTGTTTTTACTAGCTGTGTGTGATGTTTCGTGACAATTATCTGGTCCCTATTAAACCAGCCTTGGCACTGAGCCCCTAATAGAGGGCGAGCGTTTGCTTGTGACAATCCTGACGTTCATTTGATTCATCTGCCACTAACCGGCTGATTCCGTTAAATTGTTGTTTAACAGCAGTCGAATTTCCTCACCTAAAATCAAGACACCGTTGTCCAAAACTAAAACGACGGGCGCTGTCTCTCACTCTATTAACCGTCTCCAGCTGTACCAAAATTAGAGATACCTGCATACATTTGTGCAGGTCTCACACAATCTTGGGGACAGATCTGTAAAAATATGTATTTCTCAGATCAGTATTTTTATTCACATTTTAATCAAACTCATCACCTTCTTTTTTGAGCTGCTTACTTTTAATTGAGTTTGTATTACAGTAATTATCAAGTGAGAAGGAAATGAAGTATCTGTCAGCTTGACGTGTCACAGGTACACTCTCACATTGACATGGGAAGGATGGGGGGGGGGGGGGTCTTGTACTTCCCCTGATGAGGCACACAATGGCAATCACAACTCAATTAACACTTTCTATATATACAACTGTGCACGCGTGGAGACACGCACGCACGCACACAAACACAGACATGCAAACGGCGGAGAGAGGAGCGAAAAGGCTGTTTTCCAACCCTTTCTATTGATCCTGTGATTCTGACAGCTACGCCTGTTGTAGGACCTGCGAAAGTAGACAAGAACGCTCTCAAGACTTGAGTCGTTTGATGCCAATTAGTTAACTGTTTTCTCATCCCCCTATTGCTTCCACTCGCCAAAGTTCAGGTGGAGAGGAAAGATGAGGTGGAGGCGCGTCTTTCTGTGCATCCATTTCTCCTCACACCAAGGTCAGAGAGAAGCTGCGTTATTTAAGGTAGGATCAAATGATGTTATTGGATAAAAAGTGTCACGTTATGCGATTCATTGACAATGAATGAAAAACACCACGTGTAATCTTGCACATCATTCTCAACTGAGCGCTGTCAAAACTCAATGTTTTTCATGCTTGACTCATGTGTTTTCTGCCTTGCTGTAGATGCATAACCCATATAAATCTGCTCCGTCTGGCTGCTATTTCATTTCTAAATTTCCTACATGGCTTCACAGTTGGCCAGCCTTCCTTTATGCTACACCTGATCTGCTTTTACTGGGACCCAGTCAGAGAAATCCACCTGAAGTTATTTATTTATTTTTTATGACTTTGTCCTTCCACTCCCCACATGCCTTTCTTCTTCTTCTCCTTTTTTTCCTTCTCTCTCCCTCTTATTTTTCTGTTGCCTCTCCCTACCTCTTTCTCTGTCTAAACTTGCTTTCCTTGATGAGTCCTAGCAGGGAATCACAGGCTTGGAAAAAAGGTAGGGGCCTGACAGAGATTGATGTCTGAGCGCTCCCCCTGATTCGCTGATTAAACCCATCAATCAATATGCAGAGGAGGTGTCCAATGCAAATGGATCCAATCAGGCGGAACGGAGTGGTATTGTCTGTGTGTCGTGGCGAGTGGTAAAGTTAGAGGTGGAGGACGGGCACCTCGGCCTGCTTTGTCTCTCCAGGACAGGGACTAAAAATGGATACAGGCGCTTAAGGAGAAACGGGGCTACAATTTGAGATTGTAAAGCTCGAGGCTGGGTGATCGTTCGTTAATTGTGCTCCTGGAAGAGGAACAATGATGCCGTGATCAGGGCAGATGTTTCTTTCTAAACAATAACATTGTGGAGCGAATGATCACTGACTGACTCCTGTTCTCTGATATCACAAACACGTGCCTACTCCCTCTCCTCTTGTGTAAACAGGAGAGAAAAATGGGCTCGTCCCGGCTACAGCTGCTAATTTCACAGCGCACACAAACGCACACTCACAACGCGCACAGGGCTCGCTTATATATATATCATCTGGGCGTCATTCTCCTTGCGCCGTCCCCATCAGCTCGCACACACTATCATATTTTCCATGTCTCCATCTTCATCCAATCTTACTGTAATGGTACAGCGGGGACTGCGGCTGGATCTCCCCTCTGGGCCCGGCTGCTCCCTGAAGTATCTGCCTTGCTCTCACTTCAACCCTCATTTGAATACAAGTAGCATCCTTGGTCATTACAGCGGGAGTGTGTGTCCTGCTCGCTTGTCATTGAGATTGGTGTGTGTGTGTGTGTGTGAGAGTCTAGATGGTTGTGAAAGTGACAGCCAGGATGGATACCATTGTACCCAAGGGTCACGTTGGCCTCTGAGAGCAGCTCGGCATGCAGTTGTTTCGACTTGTCGAAAAGCGTAGCTGCTGTTGCAATCACCCCAACCAGCTTTTATTTCTGTCCGGTTCAAGTTCATTATTCATGATTGTTCCATCAACGTTCTAACTCTATCATTCGGCAGGCTCACCCTCCTCATTCAAACCCCACAGAAAGAGAAGACTGGTCATTTGTTTCAGTAAATGACACAGATGCCTCTCACTCTGCTTATAGACTTATTCCTCCCCTTTTTTGGGTAAGGGGTGGGGGTGAGGCGGTGGCGCATGTGAGGGAATGATACCATGACACGTTCTTCCCTCCCTTTTCCTCCTCCTTCATCTCCTCCTTCTTTCTCTCCCCCCCGTCCACCACTCTATCCATCCCTCCTCCTCCTCCCTTCCCCAGCTCCAGTAGGAGACAACGAGCCCCCAAAATGGCTGCCTTGGTGCCAGGGGGACCACAGGCTGCTCTCCCATCTCCCATAATCACCGGGGCGATGCTCGGATGCCTCCCCCATTTGCATAATGCCATCCTGACACTTTCACTTCCGCCATCCATCACCGGCGGCGTGAGTCCCGCGGCCTGCTCCGTCGCTCCGTCTCCCCCTGATTGCGTCCTGTGTTTATCTGCCCAAGCACAAAAGATTGATTCCCCGCTGTCTCTCGGCCTTATGTTCAGCAGATAGGGATTTTCGCCGAATGATGAAGCACCCAGTCAGCTAATGATAAACAGAAAACACATATTCAAAAGGACGGTCTCCCCCCTCTCTTCAGCTTTAGTGTGGCTGCCGCTCGCCTTGCCTTCTCCTCTGCCATGTGTGGGGAAGGGAGGGATGTCAGGTTAAGGAAGTGAACACACTCTGCAGGGAGTTCAATTTGAAACGCAATTGTTTTCCTGTCAGTCCTTTTACATTTTTTCTGTTGATTTGCTCCAGGGGTAAGGGAAAATGAAGGACCGGGAGGAAAGGGAGATAGCAATTAAAATAAAACTGTCGTCTTGATGGCTGCTCTTGTTCTTCTACACACCACAGTGCAGGCGGATCTGACAGACCGTGCTTTAAGAACATATCCTGGCTGAAAGATAAAAGCATACATGAGTGCAGCCCAGTAGCTTTTAAGAGGGTAGAATTGGTACAAGAGTGTTCCTATACTGCTACTGAAATAGGTACAAACCAAACCCAATAAGTGCATTATGCATTTAATTACTAAGCATCGAACATGATGCTGCATTTAACCTCTGAACGACACCGTAACATCCAGTGAATGCATGTTGTAGCAGAGCACATTACATCCATTAAATCAACACGTGAAATGCTTTGACATCATGCTTCACTTTAATGAAGTGGGCTGGAGTCACATTTCTTTAAATGTACTTGTGCACAGTTTACAATGCGATAAGTATCCCTCGCTCTGCAGGCGATGCTACTGTATGCTGCTGCTGCTGCAGAATGCCAATGCAAAGCTTTTCAGCAAGTGCACCAAGTCTGCAAAGTTTCACTCCACGATAACAAAATACTATTAGCTGCTGTCACGTACAGGAGAAGAGAGATTATTTTATTTATTGAAATGAGATTGAAATGATAAATCTCTCTCCCCATGATAAAACACTGGGACTCATAAGCCAAGTGTGGGGGATAGGGATTAGAAAAAAAATGGAGGCGAGAGAGAGAGGGAGGGAGGGAGGGAGAGAGAGAGCGAGAGAGAGAAGGAGAGAGAGAGGAGTGAGAGGGGAAGAAATTCATAATGCATAATAAAACAAAAGGTGTCGTGGGAAACATCACTGATATTAAAATCAGAGGCAGACAGATCTATATGAAAAATGCAGATTTGAAAATGTAAATAACCATGGCCCTAGGGGGGAGGGGGAGTGATTCAAAGATAGGATGACAACATGAAGAGAAAGGCATTTATATGGGGGCTTTGATGTTTCTCACATCCAAATTTATGCTACTGACGACCAAAATAATGCCACTGAAGGGGATTTTACACAGTGCACTGCTGGCCCTGTTTCATACCATGATGATATAAAACACATTATGCTTCACATTATCACAGTGTGAGAATGCCTGGTAATGAGATGATTCACATTCAAGAGGGATACTTAAGATTGCATTTCAACACTTCCAAACAACAACATCTTCACATTAAAGTCCGTTCGCCGAAACAAAGGCGTTTGATCCGTGCTCAAACGTGTGTTCCTTCGACGGAGAAATCCACACAGTGTGCCTAACCTTAGCCTTTGAGGATGACCCCCTCACTTTAATCCAAATGCATCCCAGATTGCTCTGATTTTCTGCCGGAGTTGAGCTGTCAATCAAAATCAGGAGGCAGGTGGACCCCCGTGTTTGCATGAAATATCCCTTTAATAAAGCTGCTGTCCTCGTCGCTCAAGGGGCAAGAGAGGATCTTACGGCAACGTGCTCCTGTTTCTGCCGCCGTGCCAAAGTGAGAGTGCAGTTAAGTGAAATATGAAGGTGCTATAGTATTAGGCTATTTCCCCGTGTAAAAGTTTAGCCCCACCGCAGAGCTTTACAATACTGTGCTCCCTGACATAGCCATTAGTTAGCTCTCGCACAGCCATTATTTTGAATATATCATTATTCTGGCAGCACTATCGCATCCAGCTCATCACCATTTTTCTCTTTTTCCTGTTGTTTTGAAAAGCTTCATGAGAGGAGAGCATCAAGTCACTTGAAGCACTGACGCCTCAGTTGCCAGATTCATTGGCTCTTGAGGTTTTGCATATCTTGTCGAATGCCAGTCAACATCTTACTCGGTTTTGAACGTAAGATCACTCTTATCACAACACTGCCATTTGGCCCAAAATATGAATGACTCCTTTTCAATTTGAAATACAGTGCTGTAAAAAACAAAAAAGCAAAACAAAAGGATGTACCAATTAAATTAAATGGCATATTAACGGTTGATAAATCATCTACAAAACATTTTATATCAGGTATAAACCATTAATAACACCAATGCTTGCGATGCCAAGTTGTGAAAAATTCCTTTGAGTGATTGGACTGTATCACAACTTACCTGCTTGAAAATGGCTGCAGAGGATCTGGACCAAAATCCATTTATTAACAACTTATTAGTCATTTATTAATGGATTACCAGCATTTATAACTTGACAAACACTGGCCAAAGAGATTTTTGACAATCTGGCAACCCAAAATTTGTCATTATTTTTGGCTTATAGCGAATGTAAAGCATCAGTAAATGATTTATAAGCCATTAATAAAGCCATTAGTTAACAACTTTTAAATTCTTAATAAAGAGGTGCCTTATTGGAAAGTGGTACCATTTGGAACAGAAAGTGAAAGCAAACGGTCACATTATGTGCCCTCGGTTTCGGTTTTACCTCTAATTAAAAGAGCTGTGGACTATCAGGAAAAATGCTTCCTTGTTTAAAACCTGTCTGATCATCTGTCCACGTGCGTTTCTTTCCACGTCAGACTTCGTTTTCATGATGACACCATGTTCCCTGAGCTCAGAAAAGTTATCATCGCCAGAGATACAAAAACAAGATAGTTGTAATAAATGGGAATAATCCCTTAAAGTAGAATCCAAATTTAAAAAAAACACACATGAAGCACTAAAGTGATTAAGAGTTGAACTGTCTGCCAAGTTAGCTAACGTGGACGTCTTAGCACTTCCACGTGTAGCTCTGCTGAGGTCAGTGTTCCTGAGCCCTTTAAGAGCACATAAGGCCTTCACCCCCGCCTGCTCCACAGCTGCTTTTAGTCAGGGCCTGAGGTCCCTCCATCCTCTCCCTCCACTTCCATCCCCATCCCTTCATCCCTCCTGCCCCTCAGCTTTCTGTTCTCTTGCCAGGACTGTAATCAAGCCTTCAGCTTGTGGCCAGGGCCTACCCCCCCCCCTCCACCACCACCACGAAAAGCCACCAACAGACTAAACTATGAGAGAAATGAAGGGCAGAGACAGAAGGAGGCGAGCGGGGTGTGAGAGATAGTCATTAAAACTGTGCCCTGTGTGCTGAGAGAACACCAGCATAATGTTTTAAATACAGGGATTGCTGCAGTTTGTTTGGGAAAACAATGTTGCCGAAGGTTCTGGCACCGTTAAAAAGATGGCAGTGCAGGAACAGAACACGAGTGAGCACTAATCAAAAACATGTGCACCTCAAATTCCACTCATAGCTTTGTCTGATTAAAGCCTTTGTCAGCACGTCTGTTGGTGGCAATGGGGTGAGAGTTGCGGTTATGAATATTGAGTATACAGTCAACATGTAATAGAAGAATTAAGCTCTCTCGCTCAGGGGGGCCACCTTTTAGAGCCGCTCTCAGGCGCTGACTGTACCTGCCTTTGTGTGCTTTCTCCCTTTCCAGTGTCATCTTCCATAGCTGGAGGGGATGGCGTACCCGCCATGGTCATGTCCAAACAAACCCCCATCTTATTCCCCTACACAACGGCCTCTCAGATTACACGACAGCAACAGCAGCCCATTATTCTGGACAGCCTTTTGGTTTGCTCAAGGGTGTGATGTTGTCAGTGCTGCCTTTCAAGGCCTGGTCCATGTATAATCTGTCAAGGCCACTGAAAAACAATGCTGAGGATCATTACACAGACATGCGCGGCCATAATCCACTTTTTGTTGCATCTAGGCAATTCCAGCACCATGGAGCCACATGGGTAATATGATGAGGACGATACAGTTGATGTGGGCTTTGAATTTGAAAATAAAGTTAATTTCCCGTAAAAAAAGATTTGTGGAAAGGTAAATGCCAGTATGGGCAAAAATATTTGAAATAAAGTTCAGTCCCTACTTCAGAAGATCCCTCTTCAATATTTTTAGCATCTAAATATTTGTTTGCCTTCTTAAACCAAATTTAAATAAAATAGGTTCACTTTATTTTCTAAAGACATTTGTAAAGGAAAATCCATGGCAGGAAATCCGCCCAAATCCTTGGAAAATCCAATAATATTTGCATAGAGCTTAAAACATGCAAAGTCCCTGCGTACGAATTAAGCTGGAAAGGAAAGCCCTGCTGGTTATTCATTAAAATGGATTGGAAGCAGGGTTTGACTCCTACAGGTAAAAGCCCCGGAGTGATGACTGATTCTGCACTTTGAGAAGACAAAACCCAGAGATGTCCCTTCAATGCTGCCCGACTCCTCGCTGTGATAAGCTGCAGTGCTGCACGTTGCTCGGTGACCCTCTCTTGCTTTCACACCTACCTCTTGAATCAAGAAGATGAGCACAAAGAAATCCCACAATAGCCCATGAGAACATAAAGTTGAGGAGAGGAGACCGATGGAAGGGTTTTCTTTAGCTGAAGTTCTTCCAAGGCCAGCGCTGATTACAGGACGCGGCCTGACACAGTATGCCTGTGCGCTGTCAACTCAGGGAAAACAAACATGGAATTTATAGCGCATTAAGAATTCAACAGGCAATCTATTCAAGCAATTAATGGCGTATGAAAATAAGCTCTGTTGGCGTTGAAAGCACTCCAACATGAATGTAGGCCACGACTGTTGTGTGCTTTTGTTTTCCGCTGATTTGCCCTTGAGGATCACAGTTCCAGAGCTCACACTCTTCACAAAGCTTCCCTGCAAGTTGTTGTTGTGCCCCCCTTTCATACTCTTGTGTTAAAAACGTACAGCACATCTACAATTACAGTTCCTCCTCTGTTTGCCCACAAAGCACAGTCAAGGTGATTCTGATTATACTAAGCAAATTTCTGACATTGACAAGATATTCAGAACATGCTGCCTGTTTTGTCGTCTCGGAATTGAAAAATTGGCCTGCTTTGGGTCGGCTGTCATCTGACAGTTGAAACAGGCCCGTGCTGGAAACGTAAATACAGCATCCAGATATTCTTGTAGGAAAACAAACAGTGTAAAATACTGGACATCCTGTTCCCCTTAATTTCCCTGTTAGCTTTAGTGTGTTTATCATTCTTATCTAATTACTGGTTTGGCAGAAATGCTGATCCTGTAGCTGACTGATTAGCTATAACCACGAAATCTCACACATACACACACACACACAGACAAGCTTTAGGCACGTGGGCAAGGACTGTAAGTACTCTGGAGCTGCAAATTGCCCCAAACAGGGACTAAAAAACGGTTTATACACTATATGGCATATTTCAGAGGCTAACATTTATTTAGAGCAAGTACATTGCAGTCTGGTGAAGACTCTTCCACAATCCACTGGACAAACTGAAACATCCGTGTTGGTCAAAACTTTAAAAAAAATTTAAATAACGTTCCTTTTTCTTTAGCTCCCCAAAGGGTGACATTCTAGCAAGATCTGGGGATTTCTTCACCGAACAATGAAGTGATGTCCGCTACCTGCGCTAGAAATACAAAATTATTCAATACGTCTATCCTGTGGGGTTTTTCAGCCACAGTGAAGCTAAGGCCAGTAAACAGTGGAAAGCCGTACAGTAAACTGATATCTGACACTGTGTCCTGACCCATGAGAGGGATTATGGTGAGGCTTTGACAGCTCAGGAGTTCCACAACAACCATTTAGGACAGGAATCTGGCCTAAGGTCCTGAGGGAATGTGTACGTGTGTGTGGGTGTGGGTGTGTGTGTTTTGGAGGATTGTTTTGCCTGAGGTGTTTCTCATGAGTGTCAGAGTAAAAGAAAACAGCTATGAGTGACATGGATTTTGGAGGAGTTGTTATGAGTGCAGCTCCTTAAATATACCTCACCAGGCGACTTCCAGGAGAAGGTTAATGTTGCTTGTAGGATTTGCAGAGCATACATAACCATATGCATATGCATCTTTGTATGAGTGGCCCATTAAAGGCAGCATGTCTTACATCCACGATGCCAATATCAGATTAAAAAAAAAAAGATTTAACACTTGATAATAACAAAGATTCACATGTGTATGACATAAAGTGATTGTTTCAGCACTTCACACATGCACAACATTAGTTTCACATGTTGTAACCTCATAAAATGATTCTCAAGGAGAGGCTGGTACAGATTAGCACAGTATACATTATAGACCACTGATGCCTCCCTGACATGTGACCAAAATTAATCAGATTTAGATTCAAGTGATCAAACTGTAATTAATCATGTGAAGAGGGAAATGATCCTTGACGTGGCTCCAGCTGCGAGATGCCTCTGTTTGGTCCCGCGTGCCCCTCTTACAGGGGGTCCACCGGGGCTACATTAAGAGGCTTTGTGCCAATGTCACCTAAATTACAGTCACTTAACACAACAGATGTACTGAATGTCGAGCAAATGATGTGCTCGGGTTGGGGTGGCACATTCACATGCATGGAATAAATTTTACCCAATGTATCAACTGTGTTGCATCCTCTCCCCCTCTTAGTGAATTTGCATTTCGCTATACAATATGCATTGCATGCTCCACTAACCCACACTGTCTTGTATCTCAATCTCCAAACAACTCCATCCATGGCTCTTATATTTGCCGGCCTTTACGGTCTCCAGTGCAGCGTCTGCATCGGTAAATTAAGCATATTTATTTCAGTGCATCAGTTTGAGGAGATTTTCTCTGCTCTTATAGACTCAGCAGTGGATATGCCAGACAAGCTTAGTTCAGAAGATTATTTTTCTCTTTGTGTGTCAGACTCCTCAGCAGAGGCACAGGCAGATACAGGTATTCAGATGGGAGCCAACGCGGACCGGGCCATTGTGCTTTCCCACACGCGGGAACAGAGCGTTCTGGCATTGCAGGTGTAGAAGGGGACAATAAGCCAGGGTTGCAGCCACAAATTACATTCATCAAGTTTATCAATAGAAAGTCAGGATTTAAGCCAAGGAGCTCACCCTACCAACACCTCCTCCCCCACTTCCATAAGTCTGGCTTTCAATGCACAAGTTAATTCTGCATATATGGAGAGAAATGATCTGCTCACAATTACGCCTCCTTGGATGGATATTTTATCAAGCCGACACTGCTACTGCCACTACACTGGCAACAATACCTAAACATCAGTAAAGATCTCCTTTCTGTGTATAAATATGAAAAGCAATGCATTGATACTTGCCCCTCGTTTTATATGATAGAGAGAGGGAAGGAGGAAAAGATTATAGGCAGTTTAAACGATAACACCCTTCAACAGACTGCAATTGTACTTTGCTGGGAGAATGAATAAAGTAAGAGGAGACATATTCTGAAAAATCATAAGCCATTATGCTCCAGAAAGGGTTTGTGGGGTGGGGCGTATATCCACATAAAGCACTGCTGAGAACCTCCAGCAAATTACCCCGCAGGCCTGCGAGGAGGGGGAAATATCACTAATTGCCCTCCATTCTGTCAGGTCAATTGACTCTAATTGGAAAAATAATAAAAAGCATACTACCCCGGGAGCAGCAAGCTCCGAAAACGACAGGGTCCTTTTTGGAAAGAGAGCGAGGGGGGGGGCGACTCAAATTCCTCAGTGCAAATATGGCATCTGAAATCTATCTTTGCCGCTGCCATTTTTCCCTCAAAAACAATTACAGCGTGCCTTCCTCCTGCCACTCGGTGGCTATAATTACAGAAAAAAGGGCATGGGTCACATGCCAAGCGAGTATAATAAATTAGGCATTAATGTGCATAATCCGGCTCATTTTACACCTTTATGTGTAATCTTTGATGGTATTGAGAGTGTCTGTGGACACGTGTGTGTGTGTGTGTGACAGGGCGGGGTTCTTCTGGTCAGCTGCTGCTGAATTGTCTCCCCGGAGAGCTCAGTAATTTGGAGTCAAATGAGCATAGTGGGGAGGCCAGGCCACCTACAACAGTCAGAAAATACAGTAGGAGAACAAGGAGGTATTGAATATGAGCTATGCCCCAGGTGATGGCAGACAAGAGGGAATAAAGCTAATCTACTATCTACATTACTAAATTATCGGAGATGAATGGCTCTGCTAATATAATCTCACACCCTGGGGGGATGATCCTAAGATTAAGGGTCTGACTCAGTATTCATTGCAGTATTCAGCCCTTTGAGTCACTCGAAAGTTGTAATTTAGAAAGAATCCATTGCTTGCCACAAACCGGACGAAAGTTATCCAACTTAAAAAATATATGTAAACAGAGTTAGTTTCTAAAGTATGTTTTTCTTCTCTTCCAAAACTTAGTAATTGATAAATTCAATCACAGTGGTCAAACACATATCATTTTGTCTCAGAACTTAAGGAATTTCCCATGATGCATTTGTCAGCTTTCCTGCATTTGTCCAAATGTATTACCAGAAATCATATTGCAGGTAAATGTCTTGTATTACTTGTGTTAATTATGCATTCTGTGTTTGATTTTAATGGGTGAGTTAGTCATCCGAAGTCAAATTTCTTCTCTCTCTCTGCTGTCCTGCAATCGTGGATCAGGTCCTGACCTGAGCCGAACGGAAACGGAATCGGAATCTTATTGTCAGTAATTGAGTTGAGAGAAGAATAAGATCCATCAAAACTTCCCTGAGTAACAATGTTTACACATTCATTCGGGTTCAGTGCGATCGCAGGTCTTGGAATCCTTGTGATTTATTCACTGGCATGTAAGGCTTCCGGATGACAAAGACATTCTCCTGTGAGACCCACTGGCACATCCCCCGCCAGCGACGTCTTGCCCCTAGAGACAAACTTAGGATAAAACAATGACAGGAGCCCAGCACCACACAAACCAGTGCCAAACAGCACACCCACCTGCTTATGATCAATGAAACCTCACCGTACACTATCTCGGCATACCATGCCAGACACTGATGAAAGGCCTCATCGTTAGTGACCGTCTTTGATCGGCTCATCGCCTGTTTTGAAATGTAAATTGACAGGGAAAGGAAAGGGCTCTGTGAAGGAGTGGCATGCAGAGGAGAAAAGGGGACCCCACCCTCTGGGGAGACTAACGCCACCCCAGTCAGATATGTGTCAAGTGGGGCTTGATGAATCCTGGGTAAATGAAAAAAAAAAGATTTGAAAAAAAGGAGACAGAGGAAAGAAAGCCTTTTCTCTTCCCTTCTTGCCTCCTTCTACACACCCCTGCCTCTCAGATCATCATCTCCCGCCCTTATTCTGTCAACGCCCTTCTTGATGGTTACTGTCAGAGGTGCGCATCTCTTTTGTAGTGTGGTGTTTTGCTGCTGCCACAGTGGAGATGCTTCCTTCCTCTGCATATGCAAAAGTAGGCAAGGGTGGGGTGGGAGGGTGACGAGCGGGTATTGCGGTATCTGCTGATCCTGACACACCTTTGGGAATAAGAAACCAAAGGACAGAGGGAACGCTTCTTAAGAAAAAGTGGGAGCATGATATCGGAGTAGAGGGATTTGGTTGTTGATGGTGGTGGTGGGGGCTGTTGCAAGGGCAAGGCACATGTTTGTGACATTGTGGATGATAACGCAGGGATGACAGCAAACCAATGTGCTGAAAAACCTTAAAGGAAAAGGAAAAGGGAAAAGATACAGAGAGGACTGGCTATTTAAAGGCGTAATAATCCCAACACATTTTTGGTCAGTCGCGTGAAGGAAAGACAAGACGAGCCATGGAAGGATGGGATTGTGCGTGTGTGCACATCCATCGGTCATCCACACTTGTGAAAAGGAATCTTTCCCTTCTCACATAAGGGCAGCGGTGTCACCTTCTCGGTTCACTCCTGTGCCTGTCTGCCTGTGCCTGAAAAGACCATTGCATCATTTGAAGTGACGATGAAATAGAATAACTAAATAATGTCCCAGCAGGAGGCCGCTTGCAGAGACGATACAATGCGCAGGGCCTGCAAACTAATGGCCAGCTGTCTTATAATGAGCTCCGGCGATCCAGTTCCGCTTATTACCCCCCGTGCCCCTCCGCCGTCCCCACTGTAGTACATTATGGGCACTGTGGGGTATAGGGGGAACGTGGAAGGGGAGTAAGAGTGCAGAGGCGGAAGATGAGGGTGGGACTGTCCCTCTCTCTAACAGCTCACACCTCCCAAGCCCTCCATCACCACTACTGAGCACCGAAACCCTCTCGGTTAACGAACCAAGAGCCGTCTAATTAGAGCTCAAAAATTCATGAGGGTCCTCATTAATATTGAATATCTGTTGTGGACCACGACTTCAAAATAAGCACTTGCATATGCAGATGGAAGGTGACAGAGAAGGAGGTTGTAAAGGAGGGGTAGAAGGAATGGGAGTGCATTGTGCAACGTTGTGAGGTAAAGGTGGAGGGAAGGAGGTAGAGAGGATCTAAGCGGGTAGGGAGTGGGAAGTACATGAAGAGAAGGGGCGACGGATTGGGAGACATGTGAGGAGAGGAGATGGAGGGAGAGCAGACAAGAGGAAAGGGGAGGAGAGGGAAAGGGATAAAAAAAAGTGAGGGACCCCAGAGAACTGTACCTGTGGAGAAGAGTTGTAATGTTGGAGAACTCTCCTGGGAGAATATGCATGGTCTTTAATGAGGAGGGTGGAGCGCAATGGCGAGGAATAACAAAAAAAAAACTAAAGGAAAAAAAAAACATTCCGCTCTTAATCCCTCGCTGAGAGGAAAAACTCTTTCAAGAAGGTATGCAGAGGTATCACTTTTCAAGTCCCTCACTGGTTCTGTTTTACCCTGGAAAAGGGTA
The DNA here is from genome assembly GCA_036023855.1 of Gadopsis marmoratus. Lineage (NCBI taxonomy): Eukaryota > Metazoa > Chordata > Actinopteri > Centrarchiformes > Percichthyidae > Gadopsis > Gadopsis marmoratus. The sequence continues at coordinate 53,296 of JAVQJF010036002.1, forward strand.
CACAGATAAAAGATGCTGTCATTTGAAGATTGTCTGCTGCCAACAACCATCATTTGCCTTTGAGATAATTCTGGGTTTTGCACTTCAGATTTAGAGGCATATGGGTAATGCAGAGCGGGGGGGTTACACACTACATTAACTATATGTCAGCCACTCTGGAAGACATCAACAAAGTCATTTCAAAAAGCCACACAACGCTTTACTAGTGGTTGAGTTTTGCCTTTTGTATCACGACAACAATATTCTGAGTGTAGTGTGTACATCGTCAGGGCACCAGGTGTTTGGGACAATAGAGTCCAAATAAGATTTAATTTAAAACACTTTCATTGATACTTAGCCTCAAATGCATCCCGTTAGCCACATCGCAAGTTTGACTGCAATCCGACTTGGGTTTCCCAAACAATCTAAATCAAGATCAGCCTACTCCAGTCCAAAGGGTGGTGGTGATGCACCTGAAGCTGTTTAGTAAGTGCCAAAAACAGCGAAATAAGAATAACTTGGGCACTCAAGTTTAGCTAAGACAATAACAGTTTAGCTAGGTAGCTAATGGCACATGACAAAGTTAGTTACACTTGGGAGGAGTAACAATTGCGTATAAATTTTGAAGAGATGGAAGCACTTATCACTTTCCAACATCTGGTGAGAATGCAGCTCAAACTAACATTCACCCCAACCATGTGTATGTGGGAAAACCCTGTGTGTGTGTGTGTGTGTTCATCTGACAACTCTGATCCCAAAGAATTCCAGCTCCAGCAGTTATTTTCCTACAGAATTTTCCCCACAAACTAAAACATTTTCAACTCATATGGATGATTCTTTGCCGAAATCCACTCCAACTTCAGAATTCAGGTCTGTTGGCGTCCACCTCTACTTGAAAATCAGCAGGTAACAGCTTACGTTAGCACCAAGACTGGAAATGGGGAAACAGCTAGCTTGGCTCTGTTGAAAGGTAAGAAAATCTGCATACCAGCACCTCCAAAGCTCACTAATTAACACATTATATCTTGTTTAATCTGTGCAAAAACCAAAGTGTAAAAAAAGTTCCTGGAGTCTTGTTGTCACAGCAAGGTTGCCAGGCAAGCATCAATCTTCTCATTTAACTCTCAGCAACAAGAAAATAATTGTAATTTCCAAAATGTCAAAATGATTCCTTCAAGTGAAACAAGGTGTTGCGAGGCAGCTTGTTAGCTAAGCTTTAAGCTCTGCACACGTGTACCTACTGTATATGCATGCATGCAAACATAAATGTGCATGCACACATAAGTGAATGCATGTACACACTTTCACACATGAATGTGTGTGTGCGGGCAAGTCTGATTGTGTCGGCTCAGGCATCTGTTTGCCCATGTGTGCTCAGCACTTTGCTTGTGTCCATGTGTGTTTGTGAGCGAAGTGACTGTGGTTGGGGCCAACCTGAGCGCTCTTCCTCAATGTGTCTGGGAGGTCCAGGGGAGTCGAGGGCTTTTGAGGGCGTGGATGTGTCTGCACTGAGAGATTTATAGGCTTCAGCCAGGATAACCCTCTTTCTCTGGTGCCAAGTTAAGCAGTAGCATAATTAAAACATCAGAGGAATCCTTTTGAAGTCAACAATGGGCTCTTAGGCGAACCTTAATGCAAACACACATACTGTACACACACACATACACACACACACACACACACACACACACTCTAAGTCATGCACCCACTTGCACGCTTGTCTTTGCTCTCACACTTACGATACACACATACGACCACACACATATACTCTATATCCATGTATCTTCACACACTCTGGAAAGATGCAGGGTAGATTAGATTAGAGCTCTATTTGTTGTCGGGGAGGAAATTCATTTCCACAGCCAGCCAGTTGCAGGTACATTCAAACAAGACAGTTATTACTCTGACACATGATTTGACACAGACCAACACAACATACACAGAGGGAATGCAGACATAACAGAAAGACATTTCACATAGTTGCAGAAAAAAAGAAACAGTCCTGGGTCCTATGAAAGGTGGCAACGGCGTAGGTAGCAAAATTATGCATGGATAGTAAATGGGAGACCTATCCAGTATGTGAGAATATAGAAAGAAATGACATTTCCCTAAGTGCTTTCCCTCAGTGTATAATAACTTTGTTTTTCTCTGCACACACACATACACACAGACACACACACACATGCGCATACTGTACAGGACAATTACTCACATTAAACACCAACAGATGCCATCTTGATTAAATTTGAACGTACAAACACAAATGGAGGCGAGCGGGTCTGCGTCAAGGGTTCCCAGAGCATATGCCGTGCGGGTCGTCAGGAGCCCAGGAAAGAGGGAAGGATCTGAGACCGCCTGCTGTTTTTGCCTTGCTGACAACACACCGTGGAAAATACCCTCCGAGCTCCCGAGACAGCGGAGGCCGCGACCCACCATCCGGCCCTGCTAGGAGACTTGGCCTAAAACGCTGAAAGATGTAAACAGGGGAGGAGAGCCTACAGTAGATGTGAGTTATTCGCAGTGCATGTCGTTTCTGGCCTTGTTCAGTGAACAACACTAGCGCTGTGGAGACATGATGGAGGTGTAAATTGGACAATGCGGGATTTTTCTGTAATGAGCTATCTCTGTGTATTTTCTTTTTTCACAGCTCCTGGCTTCACATCAAAGTGAGAAATGGTATGGCTTGTCTATCTCAAGGTTGCAAAGTCAAGTTAGATTCATGCCCTGAATGTGTGATCCTTATCTGCCATTGCCCACAACCCATGCAGGCACGGTGGTGGTATGCATCGATAAACTCATAAACAAACTGTAATTACAAGCCCATTAGAGTCAGACCCTCACAAACACAGGCTCATAATCCGTACACAGGAGGCTTGTCGCTCATTTTCATACAACCCACTGAGCTAAAAAAGTAGAGCAAAATACTTAATGATTTGTGACCGGGGGACAAACAAACCATTTTGATATAAGAAGCTTACACACTCTCAAAAGAGATGTAGCAATGTTGACACTCGTGCTCATCACTGTACACACTGCCCGGGTTTGAATTTGAGCAGAGCTTAATTTATAGGGGAGGTGATCAGGAAATGGGAGGGAAATTGGTGTTTTATTTGAGGTGGATAAACATGTTTTCTTCTGCTGGGAGTAATCAGGAGAAATAATCACTTCAGCCTTGACAACAAATTTACTTGAGTAAGTTTCGAGATGATAGCCTTGCTGTTTGAACTGGACCCTGTGGATTTCAGTTTGTTTTCCCTATACGTCTAGACAGAAAGTCTCTTAACAGTCTGGGCCATGCTCACTTGGAGACAAACCCAAGTCCAGAGGGATTGAAGGCAGGAACCCCGAATTCATTCATTATACAAGGCAAGTCTCTCTCCGGCTCTAGATGTCACTCTACAACCCTAACCAGGCCTGTCACGTTTTGAAAGATACCATGGCTTTTCTATGACATTTTGGACATTAATATTGCAGGGATCTCTTATATCCCCTCTCCATGCCCTTTTGTATTTGTATGGACTCCTTCAAAGGCGCTGGTCAGGTCCTCTAACCTGGGATATATGGGGCTCTATGTCCTTCTCTTGCCTCCGAGTTAGACAGCAGGGATATGCTATGATCCAGTGAGACTCTGAGTGTCTGTGTGTCTGTATGAATGTCCACTGTGTGCGCGTACAGCTCTTCTACCTAAAGCTGCCTCGCTCCTAACCTTCGCTGGATGCGGTATGACTGAGTGATAAAGCAGATCAAGCCAGCCTACCTTAGCTCCTCTCCGTGGTGACATTTCGCCCAAACCCCAGACAATCCAGGCCGCCCTGATCCTCCTCAGCCCATGTTTATTCAAGAGACAGGTGGGCCGACCGGGCCTGGCAACAGTTTGAGTCTTCCGAGGGACAATATTGCTAAAAGATATATATAAACATATAGTAATCTCAGTCGGTTTATTATAATACATAGCAAAATTGCAGATCTGCAATTATAAAAAATTTTGCGTTTGTCTTTAAAAGGATCCCTTCTATTTTAGTCTTCCACAAAGGAACTAATAAGGGATTATACATTATACTTTCATAAAATGCTTTTTTTATACAATCACTCGCTACAGAAAATAGGAATAAGAAAGAAACCTTTCACTATCTTATGTGTTAATCCTTCAATGTATTCTATTTCATTCTATTCTATGTATTCTATTTGATTTTACAGAAATTATTAGTTGATTAATAGATTAGTCATTTACCTTATTTCATCATTTTTATTATTTCCACAGGAGGATTTGCTGCTTTTTGCTGTTTTCTATCAATATAATTTAAATATCTTTAGGTTTTTGGAGTGTTGGTGAAAAAAAACAAGCAATATGAAGATGCAAAACACATTTTCATTCATTTTAGCAACATATCCTATTTTATTTTGTTCTAGTGGAAATGTCAACCTCTAAACTCTAAAATGTATCTGTGCGGTTCCTACTTCCTCTCAATTTGCCAATAAAAAAAGAGTCTGTGAAGGCTGCGGAAAGGAAGGGGAAGAGGAAGTGCATACAATTTTAAATCTGCACACGTCCACTAACTTCCTGAGCCTTATTAAACTAAAAGAAAAAAAAGAATGCTAGCATTCTCTCATACCAGCAGGAGTAAAACGCCTTTAGGTCACATGTGGTAAATAAACTCGGGAGCAGGTAGAGAGGTAGTTATTAATTATAGTACCTGGTGATGTGTTCGAGTGCAAGGTATTAGCCTCTGTTACGCTAACCGGTTGCTAATGCGGTTGATGTTTGACCGGCGCTGAGCTCTCTAATATGTCTGCAGGGACACAGGAGGTTCTAATTAATCCTGAGCTGATGGCCAGGCCAGGACGTCCCCTGGGAGGCATCAGGGAAAGCAAGGAGTATCAGCACACTTATCCATAGATTACTCAACACCCTCACTGGGATGCTGGGCTAAAGGGTTGCAATTGTTCTTCTCTCACCTGGCTAAGTGAAAAGATGACGCTTTGGCAATGTTCCTCAGTAAATTTTGTGTTTGGGGACAAAAGAGCCGAGAAGGATCCGTTTTAATATTTTACGACTTAACTGTCAGTCAAATGAGAAAGTGTCATTGGAGTGAGGCAAAAAAATAAAGAATATTCATGTCCTGTCTGACTCACTCAAAGTTTCCTCTGCTGAAAAGGTTGTCTGTACGGAGGATGAATCTCATGCATGTTTGTCAATATAATTTGCTCTCCCCTTCACCCCAGAGGAACATGCCAGTCCCTTAAGGTTTCCGACTCAAATGCCAACATCTGTCTGGCAACGGAGCCAGAATGAGACAGACTAGGACACCTTCATCAGAGGTATTCTCTGGCTGACAGAAGCCACAAGGTGGAATTTCAGAGATGAAATAATGGGTGAGCTGAAAAGAGGCTTGAGTATGCAAATCCCACACTGCACCCAACCCTGCGTCAAACAATCAATCTTGATTAATATTTCATGTAATAAAAAAATTTGTTAATCAGGAAAAAGTCAAAAACCTTTCTGCTTTCCCAGAGGAAGCCAAACCCCTTGTTTATCCGAAACTTTGCACGCGTGATGTCATTTTCTGGGCGACCCATTTTGGAAAATATCGAGACAAAACATCTCGTAATAATGGGCCAAAAAAAAGAACCAGCTTCTCTTTTCTGTCTGGAGCTCATGATAGTCTGAGCAAAGAGAGGCCAAATATGCTGAAAGTCCAAAAGCATTGAGATCCACAAAAAACTTGGCATGGCTCCTCACACTTATCCTCATTCACAAGCCTTCCTTTATGTACATTTTTACGTGGCACCGTCCAACCTCCCTCCTCTCCCCAAAGCCCGCTCAACTGATAGACGGTAGTGGGTGAGAGTAGCACATCACAGTACCACACTGCTCTCTACCTCACGACTTTCATTATGCTGTCATTTTGAATTATCAGCAGCAATGGACTGGCAAGGATGACTGACACATTCCTGCGAGCAGAGCAGCTACAGCCTGGCTCTCCAGCATGTCCTGGCAAGCCCTGCTTAATGCCGTGCCAGACGGGAGAGGGCCGGCCAAGTGTCTGGCCAAGGGGCTGCACTAATACTACATAAATAGGGGGGGAATCCCCTGCCCCCATGCTGGCTGAAAACAATACATTTATGTTGAAATGGAAGGAGATATACCTGAAAAGACATGTGCTCATCCTATGATTATATTTAACTGAGGAGAAAAGTCACATAAAAAGGCTGCAATGCAGATATGGTATGGTGAGTACATTTTAATATCAGCACTGTATCCATTACCAAATGTCAATTTCGAGTCAAGTGATATAATTGAATAAAACAGATGCTCTCTTGCCAGAAATATGAGGCACTATAACTAATGTGTCAGTGAAAATCTATCCGAAACGAGCAAGGGTGACAGAAAAGATATCACTATAAAATGCGGTTTTAGCAGCAAATTAGATCGCGGAGCAACGGATTTCACCATAATTTGCATTTTGCATGTAAGCAGTGTCGAGCCAAAAATACTTGCCGCAACACCACAGCGGCGGTCTCAGAGGGCTTAACAGCACCAGCAGACGAGAGCGAAAACGGGAGGAAAGACAATGAAAACGAAGAAGAAGAAAGGAAGGAAAAAATAAAGAAAGGACACGCTAATGAAAAGAAAAAAAAAGAGCCCCAGTGCAGCAGGGCGATGGCCAGGATGGGATCTTGTGGGACATTACATTTCACAAGACCCTGGGATCCACATCAACCAGTTAGCAGCGGTTTTACAGCTATGACTCTGTGGTGAAAACCACTTTGTTGCCTAGGATGTAAATTACGTGTTCGTACTGAATCACGGGCTCTGACACTTTAAGGATCCAAAAGACTGATCCTCTGTGTTTTCTACTCACCAGGCAGCGCTTCAAAAATGTGTTACAAAGCCTAAAAAAGGTAGAGGGATGTTTCATAACTAGAAAAGTCTGGACATTGTTAGGGTTCGTGTTTCTTGGTAAGGTGGAGCTGGGATAAGAGACTGTGACCAAGAAGACAATGCAGCCACACTCCTTACTGCACCACCTTGTTGACTAGAAACACAAGGTTGCTAACTGACAAATGTGCAGTCTTTTAATTTAAAACTCAATTTTAAAACTCAGGACTGCAAGAAGACGAAGGCAGTTAATCTGATCTCCTGCAGTTCACAGAAAGACATTGTTGTTAGTGAAGTTCCGTGAAGAACAGTTGTGTTTTAGCGTTTGACGAGTCAATTTGTTAGTTTGACAACCAAGACCGAGCGAGGTGAGGACATGATGCCATCAATCTGTTTGAATGATATTCTTAAACAGTGTAGTCTAATTTGTTAATTGGGAAACGAAAAACTGAAACAACTGAATAAAGGAGACATGGGGTGAACTAAATCTACTTCTCCTGGAAAATGATTTCACCTCATGTTGACTTGGATATTCCATGACATCCAACATTGCGCTGGTCTAAACGTATCTGAAGGAAATGATCAGGGACAACAAGCCCACTGCAAGACACACTGGAGACGCCCACTGGTTCCAAACACCCTTTTGCGAACATTGTGAAATCCTCCATTAATTTCTATCAGGGAAATACTTGAGAAGGATTGGTTGCGCCTCATTTGATCCACATTATCTTTGGCATATCTTAGTTTACGCACACACACACACACACGCATGCACACTACAGCAAGTGCCAGCCCTTGTAAAAACCACTGCTGGGTCTCTTGCATATTAAACCAGGCTGTCAAAGGCTCTGCCATCTCTTTGGCCAATGAGCACAGAGGTGGGACCCAAACGGGAGACACACACACACGGTGTCGCAACTTTCCCTGCTCGTGTGTCTGTGCATGCTTGGTCTTTTCCCAGTTAAAATCTCATAGCTGGCGTGTTTGTGCGCAACATGCCAGCCCATCCTCACCTCTCTGTGATTCTTGGAACGCTCTCAGACTAGTGTCAAGCTTCTTGGAAGCAGACTGGGGAAGATAGGAAGGTATTGTCGGGCATTTGTTCCTATTCAGGTACACATGTAAGTGTTTTGAGGAAAATGTGCTTTCAAGGGCCTGTTGACTTCTCACACTGCAGGAACTGAAATACTGCTGAAAAACATCAACAATTCAATTAAAGAGTAAAAACAGCCCTTTGATTTTGGTGTGAATAGACTTTCTTCCAATGTAAAAGACCTCTGAGGGCTGAGAATGAATTATAGACCGTTTTTTTTTTCTCTCTGCGCAATTTCAGTATTAAAGAGAATGAGTGTTTAAGGCCACAGCTGAACTGACAGAGGACCGGCCGCTTAAACTAACTCTGCCCATAAACATCCTGACGCCAGTTAATTGTTGGTTTGAAGATCAGGCCCCCCTCTTCCTCCCCCTCAATCTTGCTTTCTTTCTCGCACACTCTCTCAGTCTTTCACCCCATTCTCAAACAATGAATGTAATTTCTTTTTATAGAAAAAGTGAGATAGAGTGGCTGAGGCACAGAGAGACAGAGAGACGGAGAGACAGAGAGAGGCAGAAAGGGAGAGAGAGAGAGAGAGAGAGAGAGAGATTGCAGGCAGTGGTGGTGTGAGAAGGGGCGTATGGCACCCATTATCTTGTTTATTAAAAGAAAGTTTCTTTCCTTCTCTCCCTCCTCCCCATGCAGCTGACCGCAGATATTTCCAAGGGCCTCGCTGTGCTGTTCTGTGCCTACTTTACAGGCTGCTGGAAGGGTCACAGAAGTTGAAACCAGAGGGTGTCAATCGACACTCCGTGGCCCAATGGAGGCATCTCAAAGGCTAAAAAAAAAATAAAAAAGTTGTGCATGTGTGTCAGCTGTGTGCTCGCTTGCATGTGCATGTGCACAGCTGAGCGTAATTTATGTGTGCATGTGCATTTATTGATGAAGTCGCTAAAACAAACTATGGAGAAGGGAAAGTCAAATTTGTCAGCTGTTGTGCACATTCAGTGTAAGCGGGAGGGAAGCTGCAAAGCCTGCAGCAGAGTGTGTTGCAGTGAAGAGGAGGTCTATGTCTTTCTTTTAGCAGCTGCAGTTGCTGTGTTTCCATAAACGTATTACTCTCCGCAGTTTGAAGTATGGCATTAGGAAAGCTGTACAGAAACAGCAAAATTCGATAAAACTTCCTCTGTTGTGCAAAAAAACCTTCTTTTGCTCACTTGAGGTGTTTTTTTTAGCCCGACATCGCCAGACCAATTCACAAATGTGAATTAGTCTGGAGTTCCTCAATTCATTGTCGATATCTAAGGGACATTACCAGAAAAATTCCTGCAATTGGATGGACCTTCAACCAATAAGAGCAACACAGCGTGTGACGTAGCGCTGAGCGAGTCCTGTTGGAATGAAACATGGCCGATACTAGCAGGCATCAAAGAACAACTGAAACTTCCTGAGGACCTCTCTCCATTTCTCTCCCATAGATGTTAGATGGCCAAGGCGACTTGATTTGTTTCCAGTTCGCCGACCTCTTTACTCTGTTTGCTGGCGGATTACAGCCATGCACAAAGCGTGACCTATACCGCCGACTGTTACTGTTGCTACACCTTATTCTCGCACAGAAAGTAATGCAGTTTACAATGATAACGGCGGGTGGGGGGTAGATTTACCACTCAAAATTCATCAGAATATTTGAAACAATGGGTCCAGTCTAGCTCCGTGTCAACTGGTTTGTTCTAGTTTGTTGACATTTCAGGAGTATGCAGCTCAGAAGTACAGTATTAATTGATAAGATAAGGCCATATTGTCACGCCCAGTGGTCTTATGTTGTGTGTGTGTCTGGTTAGTGTGCTTCCTCTGTGTGTCCAGTGTTTCCTTCCCTGGTGTGGTTCCTTCCTTATTTGGTCGTGTTTCCTGCCCTCGTTAG
>JAVQJF010036011.1:0-23903 GCA_036023855.1 Gadopsis marmoratus
AATTTTGAAGCTTTTACGTGTCTTTAAAAAGGTGGTTGCTTACAAATGGAACACAGAAACCCATCTACTCACTCGTCTGCCTTTATATCCTCGTTGTGTTTATGCTCATCCGCTTGTAAACCATTCTAACTCAAACTTTCAGAAGCACTCGAATTCAAGTCGGAAGCTTAGTGGTGGTGGTGTTGAAGTCAGAGCGTATTTGGTTTATAGCCATTAGCTTTGTACTTCTGGCGATTGCATTTACACTTCAAAAATCCTAAAGGTGGTGTTCATTTGTGAAGATAATCTTGCTGAACAAAACGTGTCAGTATCACAAGCTTTTGTTTGCCACAGAGCTTATTTTCCTGCTATTATCTAAAATCTAATAGAAAAATCCCATTGGCTGTTTGTCAAGGGAACCAGGACGATGCCAACGTCTGGGTTGGCTTACAAAAATACGCCATCCCTGCAGCACTTAGAGAGATCCAACCTCCTCTTTTGAACAAAATAAAACTCAAATTACACAAACCTAAATAGACTTATTGGAATTTAGGACATGTGGTGCTGCTTAAAAACTCCTGTCAACACCAGTCACAAATCTAGAACGTGATTATAACCATTTTACTGCTTACAAGAAGTAATGCAACATTTTCTGTGGACGGACGTCCGAAATATGTTTATAGGTCAAAATCGTCTTTATGCATGATCCTCGTACAATTAGGGAAAGGCACAAAGTATCAAGCTGACAAAACAGTGTTGCGTGTTATTTGAGCTGCTAATGGGGGTCGCTAAACAGGATGTAAGCACTGAGTTTATAATGCCTTTACAGTATACCTCTTCAGCAAGTTACACATCAACTCACCTTTCAGGGGAATTGTCCAGAAACCATCCGCATATTCCTTCACTGCCACCATCCCCCCTTCAAGGACACGGTTCTTCTCATTCAGCAGCCGAGCGGTCACTTGTGTGCTGTATATTTCCCTTCCTGTGCGCTACTGCCAACCGCGAGCCTCCATTCAGTCAATAGTGCCACACATGATGCACCGTACATGTGCAAACACGCACAGCGTAGCAGGCCTCCCATGTGTGACCTACAGACTGACTTTGGAGGGAAGGTATCACCTCCTATAGCTGCAATGTCCTGAGACACACACACACACACACACACACACACATGTACCCACACACGTTAAAATCCCCAATTGCTGCAAGCAAAGTCCCCCTTGTTGCCAGGAAAACAGGTTTATGTTGCTGCATGGCTTTGACTTACAAAGCAAAAATGAGGGTGTGTTTGAACATGTTTATGGTGTTACTTGGTGTGCAAGTCAGCATGAAGCCCCGGGGATCTGACATGCATAATGAGCGAGGAACCTGCACATGGAGACAGATAGTAAGACAATGAGGGTTGAAATGAAAGGAAGACTGTGAGGGAACAACGTGACGACAACAGGAGCCATATTTCACTTTTATTATGGGCTGAGCCAACCCCCCCAACCCTCTCTATAACGCCCTTTAACCCTCATGGAATCTCAAAAAGGCGCATCTTCTTTTTCAGTCTGTTGCTCCCTTCACGCGAACCTCCTTTCTGGGGGTTTTTTTTATCCCCCCTGTTTCTTTTTCAGCTCCTGGTACCAGTGCACTGCACATACCATGAGCACACACGTTCACACGCGCTCGTAAAGAGGAGCTACACACGCCCTTTCAATGAGAGCACATTCACCTGAGGCCAGTTGCAGCACTACTAAAGCCCCTCCTGTAGCGTTTTCTGCTGATTCCTGCACACACTTGGACACTTTTTTTTGCTGTCAAACTCAGGACCGAGACGTCCGAGCCGCAGATAGGTAGGAATGAATGGTGTTACTGTATCAATTCCATCTCATATGTTGGGTTTCTGCACAGGAAGCCAGTGATGCTACTTATAGTAGTACATGGTGTTCCTTCTGGTCTCTGTGCACTTGACCTCACAGGGAAATGTGGAACCAGCTTCCTATTGAAGTGCATTTCTATATGCTTCACAGAGGAGTGTTTTAGTTGCTCAAAAGCTTCTTTTTTGTTTTTTTTTACAGAACCTGTATGATTTGGACACCATGTACTTTGATGAAAAGTCAAGTGCTTCATGACATAATATTACATAAATATAGACTCGCTTTTACACTTGTTTTTTCCTGCTTTGTGGTGCCATTGGGTCATAATTTGTACCTGCTTTACCTAGCATCCTCCTGCCAGAGAATTCATGCATTATTTCTGTAAGAGGAGGCTTTTCCATGCAGGGAGTTAATTGGTTGACATTTGATGCAAATGTAATTTAGGCAATGCACACTCTTCTTTTTGTCTTTGTGGAACATGAATGAGTAGCTAGCACTATTTTAGGAACCAGCAGAGGCCAGTTAATGTGCTGGATATCACACGGATGTTGAACAGAGGTTTAAATTGATTTTAACCTTTGCAGAAGCCTCTTTTAAAAAAGCTTATTCTGTTCCCTTTTCGCCTTGGCTCCAACTATTCCGCAATTTGGAAACAGCCTGAGGTTGTGCACACAAACGCATTGGCTCAGGTCTGCATATCAAATAATTCATAGCTTTGCATCAAATTTCTTAAAGCTTTGCCAAGTGTGTAGCGAGTCTCGAGGGTCATCAAGTCAACGGGAGACAATAAATGTGGTCACAAGTGTCAGTAGTCCTTTGCAAACTTTGCAAAGGAGGTACAGAGTGTGTTTTTATGTGCACAAAAAGCAATTGGAGTAGTCTGTACACAAAGCAGAAGCGGCGCAGGTTGTTGCATAACGCGTGAGGAGCACGGTGCACTGGTGTTAATGTGTCACGGTGGTAATGGGTGATAATCTTCTTCGGTCATAATTAGACCTTCATCCCGTTAAAGCGTCAAATCATGCACACACACACACACAAAAACACTTTTAATGTTAATTTTGGTAGTTTTTATTTGCAGAACATGATGTACAGAAACTTATGGAGGCAAATTAATTCCACTTGTGCTCCAAGCGTTGAAAAGAATATTTCATTTAATATAGTATTTAGAAAACAAACACAAACAACAGTGTGTCGTTTCTCACAGTGTCAGTGTCAGTAGACAATCCTGCGTTCATTACAATCCAGTAAATATTGTTGTGGGCTTTCTTGGTGGCAGATATCTGAAGATCTCATCAAAAAAATAAACCCAACTCAAAATTACCTTCCTAATATTCTGCAGCTGTCTGGGGCCAAACCAGAGCTGAAACAATTAGTCTCAAAGACTCAATTTATAGCGTTTGTTATTTTTCAAGGAAAGATCATTTAAAACTTTGCTCAGTCTGTAGTCCCAGCCTCTTTAAGAGAGAAGAGTTTGTGTTTGTCTCAGTTTTATGTCATTTTAAATTGACAACTGGGAAGTTGCGAATAACAATTAATCAAAATAATAATCTGCACATTAATTGACAGCAAATATAATTGATAGTCCTAGATCAAACTATTTCAGGAGTCGTTTTGAAGTTCTGTTAAGTTCTGACTGTCACCTTGGAACAACTAGAGTTGGTTCCTACAAGGACATAAGGCTCAATGTGGCCACTGCGCCCTCTTGGGGCTGAATAAATGCAACATGTTCACACAGAATCCTATATTATAGGAGTAAAGTGATTACTGATTATAAAAGTCACTCACAAAAGACATATCATTTTGCTCAGCCCCTATACATTTTGCTGCGTTAAATTCCATGACCTTTGACGCATGGCTGCCATGTGTTGTGATGAAGACTGCAGCAGCATCAAGCTGCCACTAGGCGGCACAACTCAATGGACATATTACATTATGTTGGATGACTGCCATTCATTCTGATCATGTTCCAGCCACTCTGACACACACACACACACACCAGTTACTTCACTCATCACATTGTGCATGGTTACGAGTTTCTTCCACTACAATTCACACATTTTGTATTTGGTGAGCATTAGTTATCAGTGTCAAGCTTGTTTCTCCAAGCCTGAGCTGTACAGTTTGGTGGGAACTCCACTCGGCATTCAGGTACTGCTGGAATTATCAAACCACATGATGAACCTGACTTCAATAAGGAACCTCAACACACCATATCCCCTCTTTTGTCCTTGTTTCGTAATCATCCACCCTTGTACTTCAGCCTAGGTCGCTGCCATTTCACCCTTGCACCCCCCCCTCACCGCTGTGTACACACATGTGCTCCCCTCTCACATGTTTATCTCCTCCCACCTCCTCCTGTGCGCCTCCCCTTTCACAAGCTGCCTCTCAACTCCACTCTCTCTCTCTCTCTGGTATCCATAGGAGTTTGGAGGACAGGAACAGGACAGGACACGCACCCTCAACACCACACAGCAGCACCTGACAGACATGTCGGACTCTGAGAGCGCCGCCGCCCCCGCAGAGGCCCCCGTCCCTGCTGCTTGTGCCAGCATCAAGGCTGACCTGGACAAATGGTAGGCGAATGGTGTGCATGTTGCAAGAAGATGTGCATAAGATAAGTGTAAATGTGTTCCTTCTATACCTTCAGTGATGAACAGTTTGTCAACATGACCCCGACATCGGGGGGCACATTGGAAGCTCTCGCAATTGTTGGTCCACATCTGTATGTTCCACAAGTTCTCCCCTGGCCCCTGTATCTTCAAACATTCATATATTTGCTGAGATGTTGAGCAGCTGAAGGTGGAGCCCTGAGCAAACGCCTGACCCTTTGAATCGTTTGCAGTGCGCTTGGACGCTACCTTACAACATGCCCAGCAGTTCCACAGAGCATCGCATCCATGCTTAGAGCAAATATTGCTAAAAAAAAAGCAAGATCTGAGCTGGTTTAAGCTTGCGCAGCTCTAAGTGGTGCTTGAATCAGAAGACAGTAGCATCCTACAATGCGCCATGCTAAAATGGAGTCTGTGGTTAGCGCTGAAAACCTCCAAGAGAGAATGAATGCTTGCATGTTGAAATGTAACCGAATTTGACATCCCAGCCGGGTGCAGGGGTAAAGGTTATGGAGGTTTGGGGTACCCCTGTAGGGGAGAGTGATTTGGGGATTAATAATGCGCGGCAGCGAGGGTGTTGTTTGATGCTCATCAGTACGCATGGATGAAGCCTGGGAATCTGCTTTCGTCACTAGCCTCCCTCTCCCCAGAATACTTTGCGTTAGCTCGCTCCTTTCGCCGCTTGCTGTGTCAACGATCAGGGACACCAGCTCAGTGATGTGTTTGGGTTCAGTTGCATTTATTCGCAGGAGAACAGAAGGGAAAAGATGACGATGTCTTCTCGGCTTCTGCACATGAACCCTCCACACCTCTGGACAGACCTCAGACTTTTCTGACAGATAGGGGTTTTTTTTTTTGTTTTTGTGTGGATGGTTGCTAAGCTGGGACTTTATGCTCCGATCAAATGGATTATCATGAGCAGTCTCTACATTTCTTGAACATATTTGGATGTTGTAAATTTGTATTTTTATTACTCATGTTTGTGCAGAACACGCACCTTTTTCTTAATAAGTCAAGGCTGACAAGTCCGTTCCAGCCTGACTGTCAGGCCTTGATAAGGTGTCGGTGGGCGTGAGAAGTCTTTAGATAAGACAGCAGGTTGAGGTGGAGGAGGGAGGGCTGACAGGGCAAGGCGTGGGTGGTTGCCTAATCATGTGTAAAAGCGCCAATATTTTCCCCCCTTTTCACATTTTTTTCAAGTGCCTGAGAACACTTCAAGATCCATTTGAATTAGTTTGACATCATTTCCTTTTTCGCTGACATGTCTATGTGTAGGTTTTATGAATATAAATGATCCTTCATTGATAAATACATTCAGTTGCTTTTGTGTTAAAGCTGAAGACATTCTTCTTCTCTGTGTTCAGTCTAAGGGCAATGGGGCCATGCCATTTACTGAAACCTGTGCAAGTAGGCCCATACTGGGTACTAAGTGTCCAAGGTCGACACTCTGTAGGGTACTTTAAAGCACAGTGCACTTGGTTTCTTGTGATAAGGAGTTCTGTCACTCATGCTACACGTCATGTTTTCAGGTGATTACTCTCTGTGGGTCATTACATGCAGAACATGAACCCATGACCTCGAAAGGTGGAAAGTTAAGTGGCACCAGCACTAGCAAATGGAGCCTTGAACTGCCAGTGTTAATCTGTATACAGTATACTGGGTACCCTGACCCTGCTCGCTCTGGATCCTTGTCCCATGACCTTCAATTGCAGATATTTCCCTCAAGAGTTGGCAGAGACCAGAAACAGTGCTAAAAGAGTGAATGTTGTCCAGTCGGCAGAAACATAACTCCAAATGAATGCTAAAGTTTGCCATATCAACTTAAAAGGTCATGTGGCCAGAATTACTATATTTATTTCTATGATATTATTATTGTAGGTTTAAAGAGCCACTTTGATAGCTAAATGACCAATGTAGCCTTCTAGTCATATGTTTGAACTCAAGAGCCATAAGTCTTCTATTGAGGTTCAAAATTGACATTTGACCAAATAGGTTATGCTTATTTTCTTTGAGATGCGGGTGTGTTATGCTAGTAGCAGCTAATGTAGCCTCGAGCTGCTAGCCTCAAGCAGAGATGAGGAGCGGGCTACAGAGGTCTGGTAAACTCATTTCTTTCTAACTGTCCACCCACAGATTTGTTTCAATTTTCACATTGGCCCCAGGTGACTCGTGTGACATCACTTGAGGCAATTTATCAGCCCTCACACAGCGACCTCTAAGCTTTATCCAACCAAGATTCCTTTGTTACATGTGATGGCTGGTGACTGACCTTCGGGCACTGCCACTTTAAGTGCTTTGAACTCTGCTGGCAAAGGTGAACATGGCAGTCACTATGAAAGTAACCAATTTTATTCTACGTTATATATTCTTTTATTAGAATATAATAAAATTAATTTCAAATACTCAGCTCACCCATACTCCCCCCCCCCCCGCTTTGCATGTGGTCAATGATCCTACAACTGCTGGCCTGTCGTGGGGCCTTTCATTTCATTCCAATCAAGCCACGATTCAAGCCAACCATAGATGTAATGAATGGCTGACTCTGTGTAATAAATACCGGAGCCCTTATGTATTTATAGACACCATGGACAGACCTGTGTGTACGCGTGAGATTGTATGTGCAGGATACCATGACATGTTCCCTGCCATAGATCGGGTTACTGCTCCGTTTGACACCTGCTTTTTTTAACCAGGCCGGCCAAATAAGCAACAGCTCCACAGTCACATTGGAGATGTATGGAGGTGGCCATGTTGGCTTTAGGCCTTCATGTTGCTCTAGGTCAGATTTGATGATTTTCCCACACTTTCAGGACTGGCATTTTATGTGGTCTAATGGGAGAATTAAATTTTAATCAACTTTTCTTTTAAATAGTAGCAGTGTTTATGACCTTGTGAAGGTCACACTTGCAAGGTCACACAAAGGTGAAGTATGAGCAGCAGGCTATAAGCATGTGTGAGACAATAAAGCATGTCATGCCTTGAAAGTATGACATGTATAGCATGTACAGTATACAAGCCATCTTTACCTTCACATCAGGCATGTTTTAACAAATATTTTAAAATGTAGTTTCATTTTTCTTGACTTCAATGCGGAGGCCTGGCTTATTGTTTCAAGATACGGACACTTATTTCTAAAACAATCTTAAATGGAAACGCTTTCTATTTTATGCGAGTTGCAATATTCTCAGTATCAATGTTATAGCCAGAAATCAGTGTAAGTGTGGACACTTGGATGAGGATGTTGGTTATTTGCTTGTCTCTATAAACACATATCTGCATATCAATGCAGAATTTGTAGGCAAAGATCATGATTTTGGTATCGGAAGCATTGTGGTTTTCGTTTGTAGTCTGAGTTGTATTGACCAATCACTTTTCAACGGGCTTTGGTTGCATGCAAGTAAACAATCCGTGTGGAGAGCAAAAGAGGCGGAACGCATTGGCTTAAATGCAATCTTGAACCTATTGGCATTTAGCTTTTTGCTTTTTTTAACATTTATTTGCATTCAAATCATCATTAAACGATAGCCGATGGGTTCCAAGATTGCTAATCAGACTGTAAACAATGACCAGAAGGAAGAGGAAGTCTTGGACTGGATATCTGTTATCCACTGGCTACACCTGAAGCCCCCAAACATCGGCCATCGACCCCAGAAGCTAAATCGTTGATAGCCGATGGGTTCTAAGATTCGTTCTTTGCTGATATTTACCATGTACAGTATTTTGCAAACTATAGCTAACATGTTGGTAGGTGGCAAGCCTGTGTACTTTGAGACTCCAGGCTCTTTCACAAGTATTTAACATAAGCACACAGACCCTCCCCTCTTCCTTTTGACCTCCACACACACACACACACACACACACACACACACTTTGATTGCGTGCAGTTGTATGTGCAGACATGCATATACATTCTTGCCAGTGGAGACTGTGTTGGTTTTCATTATGGAATTCGGGGACTCTGCAGAAGTCAGAAATCTGAGCACTGTGCTGTAGCTGTATTAACAGCCTGGGAGAGCAGAATAAAACTGCTACACCATTTATTTTTATTACAATTTTATTATAAAGCTTTGCTGGATGAGTTAGTCATTTCAGACCTTTTAGAAATGATTCGAGCAAAACAAAGGAAAAGAAAATCGGTCTTCTTTTTTTTTAAGTGGTCAAAACAGCGACCGGTGACAGCAGGTCACGAGTTGCGCACCAGGAACAATACATTGATCCTTATGTGCTCCCCACTAGATAATGACACCTCATAGTCCACCTTAATCACATGATCTGTAGACCAATGTTTGGGCTCTACATCATCTTTTACCGCTGCACCTGCTCAGAGATCTATAATGCATGTTTGTCCCAGAGGACAGACTACAGCTAGCTTAGTCTAAATAATTCAGCCTTCATTTCCTGATTGTGTCCAAGACGGCAGTGTGACGTCCCTCTTCCACCCAGCCTGAGCGGGGATCAGTGCGACCTGGACATGCTGACATCACCGCATCAGGATGCAGCCGGTGCTCAATAGCGTGATGTTGGTTTAGATTCCAAATGACACTTGTTGTTTCACTACTTAGTCCCTTCATAAACTGAATAGTAGAAGATTTATTTCATATAATGTAATAATTATATCGAGTCTGGATTGGCCAAATCTCCAGGCCCATGTTGACCAGCTGCCACTGGTCGCCATGACAACCCAGCTTTACTCAGAGCCGTGATTTTTCTCAGGAGATTGCGTGATGGCTGCACTGGCTGTGATGTCATCCTCTCCCTCCGCTGCCTGTACATGTGACCGCCCTGCTCTGACGCTTTCTGTAATCCCCCCGTGTGCTATTCATATGCATACACATCAGGACTGTGTGGATTTGAAAATGATCACTCAGATGAGGAGGAATCTATAGCGTAGTCCATTAATGATATTGCGTTTAAAAAAAGGACACATTTTAACAGAGAATGAAACAGAACAGTGCTTTTATTTTGAAAAATATACATTTGCAACCTCATTTGCAGAACATAGTGTTTGTTATGTTTCTGTACTTTTTAGTCCTGAAAAAAGGGGTTATGATTTTCAGTATTGCATAATAAAGCCAGGTTTAGATGACATTTGAATAGCAGTTTTCTTTGTGCTACTCTAGCGTTGTAACCACTAGAACCACAATATGCTTTCTCCATCCACCACAGCTCTTGGGATTGAGATTGAAAAGTACATCTGTGTGTGTGTGTGTGTGCGTGTGTGTTCGTGTGGCCCAATGGTGCTGTGAAAAATAGACATTCTGCTGCACTGATGTTGGGTCATCAGTGCAATGCGTCAAACATAAGCACTCATTGACTCTGTCCAAGCACACACACACACACACTCACTTCAACCCACCAACAGAAAATGCATGCTTGCAGTGACACAAACTCAATGGCTCCCATTTCCTCACGCACTCTTCGCTCCATCCCTCCTGGCAAAGTAAAGTGCTGAGTGATAATCTGCAGCAGCCAGCTGTGTGTTACATCACTATCAGGCACCCGGCCACAATGCAAAGAGATAAAGCAGCAGAGATGACCCTGTTTAGCTAAGCTAGTATATTAAATTGACTGCGATGCTGTGATGCGGTGGTGTTGGTTTAGCACACTTTTTTCCACTATGCTGTTCGAGTGATCGCACAAGGCTGAAAAAATAGTTTTTTATGTTGGTGAGAGTGAGAGGTGTCTTATTGTGGATTCCACTGTGACTTCAGGAAGTCAGTGCTGTCGTTTGCTTAGCAGAGAGGCTGAAACTTGTCATTTTGACACTTTGTACGTTTGTCTACGGCTTGAACAAACGAGACATCACGTAATAATGATGTAGCTTTAGAGGCCCTGGTCAGGTTGGTTTTGATAGCTTTGAAGAGAACCAGGCTAACGGTTTCCAGTCTTGTATGCTAAGCTAACTGTCTCCTGGCCCCAGATTTATATTTCACATACAGACATGAGTGGTATCTTCTCTTCTAACTACATGCATGCATTGTGTACTGTGAATCCCCTGTCTTCTCTGTACTGTAATTTGAATCCTGCGCAGCATTTGTAGACTCCATCACAAAGCATTAAAACTACATACATTGAATGGCTATTGCTCATCCCGTTAAATGTGTACTTCTGGAAATTGGATAAGTGGCAAAACAGTTATTTTAATGGCGAGCAGGGGCTACCTTAAAGTTAAATTAAAGAAGGATGGAGGGATTGATGGGGATGAGGATTGCTGCCCTGTTCTTCTATGGCTTGCGGAGGGATTGAAGGAAAAGCACAAACAGAGGGATGTTCGAAGCAATAGGAGGAGCCAAAGGATGGCTTCGCACTCATGTTTCACGAGACGCCTCTTTGCTCCGTGTCTTGTCATCTCTGCATTATCACGCAACATCCCTCGCTCCCCTCCTCCCTTTCTGGTGTCCTATCAAACAGATGGGTGCATCCACATAGCTCTCTGTAGCCCTCACTCCTCCCTCTGCCCCCTCTTTCGCTCTCTCTTTCTCTTCCCTCCCTCCCTGCCTTTTGCTCCATCACCCTAATGCTCTGTGGCAGTGTCGGCTGCTGTGTTTGCTCCTGCATGGGAGCCTGAAATAATCTTAGTTAGCCCTCGTTCTCTCAAATGAGTTGATCTTGCATTGAGGGAGAACACTTCCCGAAAGCATTACTCACCCATTCCCTCAGCCATTTATTCAGCGATCCTCTACCAATACCTGTTACTTGTTATTTGTATTATTAAAGTCTGTCAGCATATGAAACAAGCACCTGTTTTGTCAACAGATTTGGTTGGACCAATCCAGTCGAGTCCACTACTGCTGACAAAAGCCAAACTCAAACTCTCTTGTCTTTCCATTTCCAACTTGCATACCCTCTGTGCGAGAAGGTGACAGTGAAATGCAGCAGCCATTTGTGGAATGAAAAGCTGGTTTATCTTGGCCGTGATCTAAATTGTCATCAATCTTTCTTCCAGCGTGGCAGAGAAGGGAGGCGAGGGCTGCAAAGATCTGATGGAGGCCTTTGCTGCTTGTGTGAAGAGTGCGGCCGAGGGGACGTCATGAGGAGGGTCGCCCTCCAGCCTCGAATGTAAGGATGTTGCATCATTTGCTGACTCCTTCCTGGCCAACAACGAGTGTTTCAGGTCAGGGGTTGATTACTGCTACTTGCTATTTCTGCGACGCGTCTCCAAACAGCCTCATTTGCAGCGTGTAGAAAGTCGAAAGAGTGAAATCTCTACAGAGCAACAGACATTCTGACAAGTCGCATTAGGAAAAGCCCAGGTGTAAATAATAAAATGAGTGTCGGCTGAATTCCATGTAGCTGCTTCAGTTTCAGGGTCCCGGTGTTGTGCGTGCTGGCTCATGTCACGGCTTGCTGGGACGCTCGAATAGAACAGAGACATCGCTAATGTTATCAGTTAACAGCTGTGCTTTTTGTCAAAATGTCTGCTGTGAAAAAGGTCTGTTAATAGAATAACTTTTCTGTCGATCTACCGATTGATTAATCAGCTCTAATCCAGATACAGATTACATGTTAACACCTAAAAGCCTAATTCTATGTCCCCCTCCACCTCACTTCTCTATCTCTCTTCCAGGTCCACTGCACTGAGTCCTCCCACGTTCCCAGCATTCCCTTCTGAACAACAGCACTGGACTGAATGATGACAACGATGATGATGATGATGATGATAATGATAATGATGATGATGAGTGACAAACATTGTGTTGATTCGGGCTGAATTTGGGACCTGGCGGCAGTAACCACGACTTCCATTACCCATACCCCCCCATCTGGTGTCTCTCAGTCTCACCGCCTCTCCCCTTCTCTCTCTGTGGCTGACATACAGCACATCGACTTGTAGACAGTTCCAGAGAGCTGATGGGCTGTAATGTAAATTGTCAACTTGAGATGAATACTTATAAATAGAAATAAAAGTATCAAGCAATTGGTATAAGAACAAATTATGATTTACGGCCTGTTTTGTTTCACCATTTGAAATACTTTCTTGGAATAATGATGTATGAACCCTGAACATAGTCACAGTTTTGCCTCCTATGTCTGAACTATTTCGATGTCTGGGAGTATGGATATACAGTATTATAATCCCACGGAAAATAGACAAAAATACAACAATTAACTAGGTTTTTCTCTTAACCTTATATTCCTATTCAAATGTGCTGTAGACGTATACTTGAAGTATGACTATCTGAAGTCAAAGGCAGGCCTAGGGAGCATGTCCACCCAAAAAGTAAATTAAGCAAATCACTACAAAATAACTCAGGCTGGCAATCAGAAGATGTTTGTGCTCATCCAAAGATTAGAAGGACTGGAACAAACTTGACAAAGCTGTTGCAAAACTCTTCTTTTGTTAAAATGGTAAATACCAGGGATGGGTTTTTACAAGCTTTTGGCGGTAATTCCTATGATTTGTTGCATTGTAGAGAAACAGCACTATGGAGCCCCAAAACTAACTCACTTAATTATCTATCTATTCCCTATTTGCCGCATGCTACATTTAAAATTTTTGAGATGAGCACATCCACACATGACCAGAACACTGATGAGTCCAGGGTTTGTGTTTGTGTGTGGAGAGGGCTGCATGGCTAGATTACCTGAAAGTACTGATAAATGATTACTGATGATTCAGACAGAGCAGGCTGCCACCACGTGTTTAAAACCCTTGTGTCACCCTTCGGATCAGTGCATTGGCAAATGCAATGGCATTTGGGGTCAGAATGTTAATTTGTCACGGTATCGTGAACGCTCAGGTTCAGGCAAGGCACCAAAATAATAATAAGACATTTGCAATACTTTACAAAGGTTTGTATAATATGAAATTAATGCATAGAAACATACACCAGCCAGTGCATATAATGTCAATTATCCATGCACTGTACAGCAAAATGCTGTAGCATCACAGTACAAGCTTTAAAAAATAAAAAAGCTAATGCATTTTAGCCAGCAAGCTAACACTAACAAAGTTAGCTAGCTAGCTAAGGCTACATCTTCATCAAGGACAACCATGGAAATAAGTATTTGTTTCAATAGTGTTATCCTTGACATTTTGTAGACGTGTGAGTCCTTTGTCGTACTGTCAAACTAAACTAAAAATCTCATTATCAGTGGCATTAGCAAGCTAACTGTGCTAGCCTAGTGAATCTATCGATCTAGAGTTTTAACAGAGTGCAGTTCAGTGGATGTGACTGCTGAGAAGGTTTTAGTTTGATGCAGTTTTGCATTATACGGGTGTATATTTGAGGTTTTCTCAAGGTTGCTGAAGATGTTTTGCTTCTTCGGTGTCATTACTAACTCAGTGGTGATACCATGCCACCATTTTAATTATTGTGACTATCTGGGTCTGTACATTTATGCCAAAGTAAATTATTCCACGCAATTTAACAGTTGTCAGGCATTAAATAACAGCTGCATCATTTACACTGAAATGTGTTAGGACAAGTTATTATTTACTACAGTTGAATTCAGTATGCCATCACATGCTCACATATTTAACCTTTTGCACACACAAATAGGGGTTAATACACATTGCAAATCAGTCAGTTGTATACAGGGTAATAAGAGAAAATACCACAGTGTGCTTCAACAGAAACACTACTGAAATAAGAGGCAGCGCTCTATCAACACACACAAACATACACTCACAGGCAGACATCACTCCTGTCAGCTGTCTGTTTGGCTGTCCTAATCCACCTCCAGAAGGCAAACTCGAACTCCTTTTGGCGTCCACACATGCTCCCAGATTAGCCTGTCCTCTGCACACAGTCAGAGCCTCACTGTCAGACGTGCAGATTTAAAGCCACTATTTGCATGTTTGTAACAGTTAAACACAATATATGGAGTAGTGGACAATAGTCACTCGCATGTGATGTAACTCAGAATATGTGACCTGTCTAAACAGGC
The DNA here is from genome assembly GCA_036023855.1 of Gadopsis marmoratus. Taxonomy (NCBI): domain Eukaryota; kingdom Metazoa; phylum Chordata; class Actinopteri; order Centrarchiformes; family Percichthyidae; genus Gadopsis; species Gadopsis marmoratus. The sequence continues at coordinate 14,348 of JAVQJF010036011.1, forward strand.
GTGCTCAGTTTCCAGAAAGAACAAACCACGTCCTACATCCCAACAAACAAACAGACGCACACACACATGTACAACTAGACTTGTGAGGGCATTTTGACTCAGAACAATTCAATTCATCCAAAGACTGCAGTCTGTAGCCTTATCTTTACAGGGGCCCCTGTTGAACACAAGAAATGGTAACATAAATCATTATTTGCACACACACAGAAACACTTTGTACAACACTGTACATGGCAGCACGTGTTGCAGTTACTTAAACTCATACACAAAGTGCACCGCTCTGTTCTTGACATCAGATATGTCCACTTCGAGGGGCGTCTAGCTGAATGCCAGAGGGAGATTCCACTGAGGGGGGAGGAGACAGTATTTCTGCCTGACTCCGCAGAGAAGAGCCTTAAGGGTAAAGGGTGCAAACTACAGGGTTGCCAAGGGAAGCTTGGCGCCTCCTAATAAGACACGAGCTGCCCTGAAAACATGATTTGCTAAACTTTTGCCATGCATTTCTATGCTTTTGTCATAATCATCATCATCAAGGATCGTGGATCAGACTATTAGCCTATTGATGTGTGATTCATGCATGAGAGTGATTCATCACATATTCATGCTATTCACGCCATCACCATCGAAGCGTGGCGGCACATTATCAAAAACTTCACTCACTTGAACTCAAAGATTAGGGGGAAAAAAAACGTCTGCCTACCAAATCACCATTATTCATGTCTGTGTTTTGCAGTCAGCATACAGATAGTATGGCAAAAAGTAAACAAGGACGCTTACTCGCAAATTGTGGATTTGCCAAAACAGTCAAACCCGATTCTACCGCAAATGTTGACAGCCGACACAAATGCTACACCTGCTGGGACTGCTGCCAGCACAAACTCAGTCCTCTGTTAGAGGTCACTCTCCCGGTTTAGGAGAGGGGGAGGTCAGCGAGGCCACAGTTGAGCTACAGAATGAGTACCCTTATAATTTATTCATCTTTGCCAACATTGTTGGTGGTGATGTGGTGGAGCACTTTGGAAATGTCTGTCTTTAATTGTAAAGACTTTTGTTGTTTTTATTTGTCTGACAGTTGCCACAGACACAAAGAGACTTTCCACAAGGACAGTAAATGAAACTAACTAATGAACATCCTTTCTTTCTTTTGTGTCTGCAGGTAATACTTGGTACAAGTATAATAAATTAAAAACTTGAACATTATCAGATATCATGTGATTATATTAAAAAAGGACACACTTGGACACACTTTTAGGTCAGATTGGGCAGACTGGTGTGTTAAATCTGTGAAACTGTGTTCATACTGAAACATTCCTCGTGGTTTTGGAAGAAGTGACTTAGGCCAGTGACTTACAACACAAGGTCTTTCAGCAGGGTGGAAGGTTTTAATGTAATTTCTTGAAAACTATCCAGCAGCAATAATAATAATAATAGGTTGGTAATCAGACGATTCACAGAAAACTAGGGCTCAAAATAACACACACTTCATTAATAAAATACAGTCTCTCACAATGTTGTTGCAGTAGCAGGGGAATCAAATAACAAGCTTCGGAGTAATGTCTTGACAATGCTGAAAAGTGTAATTCACCAGTTTATACTCATTTTATTTATTATTTATTTATTTAGTGTTTTCGGAGTATTGCTCCGTTTGAGTTTTTACTGACAATTCTAATAATAGGAAAAAATACTCCATCCTAAAGGAGTCTTTTGTGAAATATTGGACAGTTATACTTCTTTGGGCCTTGAGCAGTTGTTTAAATAAAACCATCTGAGATGAGAGTAGAGGGGACATCTTGCTTTGGTGAAACTGCTAACAACGTACAGACATGTGGAGCATCACAAGGGACCCCATCTCCTTTTTTGCAAGAAGTCACAAGCCAAACACATTTTGAAAGCACTGATTCAGTCTTAATAATCTTATCATGTGCGTTCTTATGCTAAATCTTAATCTGAGTAAAAGTGTAATAAAACGGAAAAGCTAGAGTGTTTAGTTACTTTCCACTGCTAGTAAGTAGGCCTGTCACCTTATACCAAGACAAACCAAGACTGTCACGTCTCACAGAGAAAGAGCAGAGTGTCTTGAGATTACAATGTTCTTCATTGGGCGTTTTAACTGTTTGTTTTAATCCCACGACTCACGCCTTAACTGTGCTGTTAATACTCCATGATGTTTACCTGAGCATGCGTCTCATTATATTAACTTACAATGGAAAACAGGCCTGCTTTGTGTTCCAGCTGCAGAGAGGACGGAGGACAGAGGACAAGGGGCGTATCGATGAAGCTGTGAACGAAGCAGCATGATAACAAAAGTGAAGGCGCACAAAATAGACTAAATACACTTCTACTCTCATTCTAAATTGCAACCACTACATCACCATCTTATGGCTAGAAAATACCATTGCATAGTGAAAACAAATGATAGCTCCTACAGTAGCATAACAGCACCATCCTGTGGTTAGAAAATGCACTTACACGTACATTTGCAGCTGCCACAACTTCACTGATTCATCTGTAGAATCCTTTTTTGTTTTGACAGCATGTTCCTGAGTTCATTCTGTTAGAATTTAAATCATGAACCATTCATCTTGTATTAATAAAGAAACATTAATCCAGATATACATTTACAGAGATAAGCTCACAGGCACAGACTTACATGCTCACACCGTTAGGTAATCGGAGCTACATCAAACTGAAGGCATCAAGAGATTAAGATTAATATGGGATTAAGATTTGGGAGTCAGCGTCATATGGGCATCACAATGTGAACCTTAATCACAGCACGCAGTGGTGCAACCTAAGTGTTTATTTTAATATATATTTTCACTGAGATTTACAGAAAGAGAATTAAGCACATAAAAAGCACTAGATGCCACATTAGGTCACCTTTACAAGCTAGCGGGTGGACCATTTTCTACTTTGTCATCATTATTTTATTATATTTGTTTGTCTGTCATTGAAAGAAGTGGAACGTAGCACAGCAGTGAGTGGTGCACTAACACCAAAAAGCAGGCTGACAGATGAGGGGAGAATGGACAGGCATGAATAAGCTTCACAGAGGCGCATCTTTTAGTTACACATGCAATAACCATTACTGGCTTGTGTTCCCTCAAGTAAAGTCATGCTGACGATCACTCAACGCTAAAAAAATGTCGTCATTCATTGTGTGAACGTCACATAAAGAGCGTTGGCTCACGCAGCTACACGCAGATGTTTGCATGAAGGAGCTGTGACTCAAGTAAGTCATAATGCCCTTCGAGGTGTCTATTATCAGGAATTAATGGATGACAGGGAGGCGAGGCGCCCATTAATTCCTGATAATGGACACCTTGAAGGGAATTATCCCACTTATACCATGGTCACTTGCCAAAGAAAAAAAATGAAGACCATTATTTTATGTTTTCATGCGTTTTGTGAGCAAAATCTTTTGTTTTTCACAAACCGTAACTTGGTTTCCCTGATAACACCTGAGGGCTTGAATAATACCTGGAACAATCATTACCATCCCATAAGGTTCCTAGGCAATGAAAACATTGTTCAAACTCTAGTAAATAGGATGAACCTTAGATACGACTTGGCAACGGGAGATATTTCTAGTCCGCTCAGGATACATGGTGTAACATTCATCAACTGACCTGTTATCACATCATCACATGGAGTCGTAGTGACTTGATCATAGCAAAGACCAGTAAGCTAGTAGTCCTATGCGATGTTGAGGAAGCGGACGAACATGGGGGAGGAAGTTGTCAGTTCAGGGCAGTCTGGGATGGATGTTTTGGGGAGGCTCAGTGTGGGGGGCTAGGTGTCTGGAGATTAGTCACATTCAGCCAATTATTGGCCCCAGTCAGTGATTGAAGAAGAGGGGATGAACGGAGGGGGTCGATGGACGCAAATAGGGATGGGCCGAGGTGGGAAATGGATTGGGGGTGGGAAGGGGAGGGTGTGTGGAGAAAACTGAGACAAACATGACAGGATGGGTTGACCAGGTATGAGTAGGCTTGACAGGTGCGCAGAGGTGTGTTTGAGGCGTGGCCCTGCTCCTGAACCGAAGATGACTCCATTTAATGGTGAGCAACAGGAATTCATGATACATCCGGCGTTCATTCAGCCTGCATGTGTTCAGACTCCCGTAACATTCCTATTCATGCTTCTGTCGTGGTCTGCCCTCATCTGGTACTCTTCCGTTCATTCAGAGCGCAGACCTGGTACCATGTGGTACTTCTTCTTCTTCTTCTTCTTCTTCTTCTTCTTCTTCTTCTTCTTCTTTGTATCCTGATGCTGTTGCAGCCAATCGCATAACGTGGAACTTTGCTGGAGTTAAAAAAAAAAAAAAATAAAAGGTTGAGTGAGACAGAGAGGAGGGGCGGGGCGGGGCGGGGAAGGGAGGGGCGGGGCGGGGCGGGGCGGGGCGGAACCCGGATGCTGATGCTGCCCGACCAAGAGAGGGAAGCTAGAGGGAGTGAGAGAGGGGAGGAAAGAGAGAGAAAGAGAAACGGGGATATTCCAGGCAGCAGGGAGGCCAACCCGTGGATGATGGACACGCATGTGGATACGGGCAACCTCTGACAACCTGAAAGATTATTTCCCCCCAAGGCGATTATTATTATTATTATTATTATTATCATCATTTTCGTAATTATTCGATTTGTGCGGGAGGCAGCCGCTTAGAGATGCGGTGATATCATGAGCACAGCCGGCCGGGGAGAGAGACAGAGAGACAGAGAGGGAGGGAGGGAGGGAGGGAGGGAGAGGGAGCACGGGGAGGAGAGGCTGGGAGTCGGCCGCCACCAGGCCAGCTGAGGATGCTTGTTGTTTCCAGAAACAGGATTAATCACCGGGCCGAGCGCTGATCCTCCTCCGGAACACACCGAGCGCACCTCCCTCCGCCGCAGCTGTTCGGGCCGAGGGGCGCCTGTCTGGCCCGGTCTGCCCGAGGCTGTGTGCGTGCTTGATGCTCTCCCCCCCCCCCCCCTTCCTCTGATTCCTTATGCAGGGCCGGGGAGGGGTGAGCCGAAGTGTGCACCGGATATTGGAAAAGCCATTCTTCTTGCTGATGCTGTTGCGATAACAGATTGTTATCTGGACAACGCCGCATCTGCACCAGCCGGGCAGAACCCGGACCGAGCGCGGCCGGGCTCGAGACGCGAAACGGGGGGGGGGGATGTATGAGCTTGGGAGGATTAAGAGAACAGTGTTTGGACCGTAGAAGCAGCGAGGAGGAGGAGGAGGAGGAGGAGGGGGGGGTCCCTGGTATCGATCAGAGAATGGATTCAATCGGGGCATTCTGACTTGGGATATTTGAGACTCTGCTCTTTCAGAAATCAATCCGTGGCGAAGGTGTAGCCTTCCTGCCCGGGTCTGAATGAGATCTCTCCGTCCTGCTCCACCTGCTGGGCCAGCGGCACAAGCCACATAGGATCCATCGGCTTTAAAGTACTGTTATTTCTAGCCGGGGCCGCCTCCCGGCACCGGCACCGCTCGGACCTCACGGGTCCGCTCTCCTTGCTGAGCTTTCTGCACCGTCCCTCTGGATGATGCCGCTGTAGTCAGACAGGCACCGCCGGGGAGGACTTTATTCTAGGCCGCACACACAGTGGAAACTGGGCCGGGTCTCACTCCAAGCACGGACCTGACCGCATGACAAACAAGTGCATGGGAGTAGCCTGCAGGGCCCGGCTCTTAGATCACGACCAGCCCTCCTCTCCTCTCCTCTCCTCCCCGCTCTCCGCCGCCGTGCAGCCGCCGGTGATGTGCGTTGCGGCGCCGCGCACGGAGCAGGAGCGGCCGCTGTCTTGATCTGCCTTACATCGCAATTTCATCTCGGGAAGGATGAGCAGCAAGGAGCTGACGGTGGTCCAGTCCAGCCAGTATGTGGGGCCTTACCGGCTGGAGAAGACCCTCGGGAAGGGGCAGACAGGTAGGAACCGCTTTCATTGGCTCGGGGCGGACAGGCACGTGCAGGAGGCGCCGCAGCGGATCCCAGAATTCAGAATCACTTATGATATTCAGAGGTTTAATCCGTGTCCCCTCTGTAAGTCTTCTTATCTAACGCGGCTTTATCCTGCCACAGCCTTCCATAAAGGGCCGGCTCGAATGCATAGCAGGGTGTATATATATATTTTTTTTTTTGGATTTGGGCAGGGAGAAGAAGACAAACATGGCACGAATATCCCAATCAAGTGTTTTTGTGAGCTTTGCTTGGCCCATGTCTGTGACAATGTCAGTAAAGCTTTTTGAATAATTTATGACATCCCCTCCTTCCTGTTTTCACACTGCATGATGATTTCTGATACTCAAACATCTTCTTCCTCTCTCCTCCCTCTGCTCCTCTCAGGCCTGGTGAAGTTGGGTGTCCACTGTATAACAGGGCAGAAGGTGGCCATAAAGATTGTCAACAGAGAGAAGCTCTCTGAATCCGTCCTAATGAAGGTACAGTACTTAAAATGGACCTCTGCTGCTCATCCATCCGTCTGTCTATTTGCGAGCTCTGTGCCTATAGTCAGGCCGGTCATCGTGGTGACTGCAAAGCTCAGGCCGTGTAAGCTTGCGCTCTGCAACCTGCAGAAGTAGCAACAGAAATAGAGTCTTTATTTTTGTCAAGAAAAAGCCCGTCTGTGTGTTGTAACTTGGAGCTGCCGAGTGTGTGGGCACTGCTTCTGCATGCCGAACAATAGAGATGATTTCATTCTGCTAATTAAGCCCTCTGATGAAAGCTACTGCAGCTGAAACACACTGGACTGAAACACAATTTAAATGGATTTCTTTCCTGTTGGCGTTTACTCGCTTTCTTTTTAAAATACAGCAGGCTGAACAGGGAACAGTTCAGGCACAGGGATGTCAGGCGTTGGGGTGTCGCATGTGGTTTTAAGTAGATGCAAATATCTCAGTGTCTTAATAAGACAGATTTTGAATATAATCAAGAGAAAGCTAATGGAGCCTTGTTCCATATGCGATGCGGCATCTGTTGAGGGTCAGGCCTCTGGTGTGGGTAACTCACACAGCTACGTTTGTGTGTTTTTGACCAGATTTCTTCCTTTAGTCTGAAAACAAATACACGTGCAAATGCCACTGGTCCCCAGTCATCTGCTATATACAGTATTGCTCTTTTGTGTTGCTTTGGAAAGCTGCCCATTGCCTCCTGTGTGATAACCGACAGTAACCACAGTCCCGGGCTGCTGTCTGCTAACTTTTAGCGGCGAAGGCCTAGATTAGAGTGTTCACGCATGCCTATAATAAAGTGGCTGCTGACTGTTTTCATTTCTTACGGCAGATCATCACAATCCCTCACTTTTTTTTTTATCAAGTCTCATGCACAGATGTGCACTCAGAGGTTTGCAAATAGCTGCCAATTGGCCAAATATGGCTTTAAATCGGTATAACGGGGCCCCGAGAAGGGGTTTGTCCAAACTATTAGGCATGATTCTGATTATATGTTTCAACTGTAAAGACCTTGAAAGACCTTAAATCACAATGACAATGACAATGACATGTATTTACCATCCAATAATCAATCCAACCCGGTGGAGCGCAAACCAGTATGTTGCCACGTGCGACTGTTTAATAGGTCATACTATGGACAGCTGCTGATAACACACACACACGCATACCCGAGAGCAAATAAAACCGATTCATTTTAAAGGATAGTCCAGGGAAAGTCCATCTTAATACAGCACCCACATGCCCTTACATCGGTTAAAGGGTTACTGGTCACTGTAATCTCTCCTCCTCTTCACATTAGGCTTGAAGGGATCTCACCCCCACTGTAAGAGATGGGGGACAAAATCCACAGCCCTTGCTCATGCTAAAGTTTAGCCAGAGCTAGCATGAGGCTAACCCTCCGCTGCAGCTCGGCAAGAAAACACTAAGATGGAAATTAATGCTCAAAAGACTTTAACTTTGGAAAATACCCATTTAATTTGCCTAATTCAGACTGCTGAAGCCGCACAGTGAGGAGGGATGACTCTTTTAAGCAAACAATGCCATCTGTCTTTAGTTCAAACACACATTTAATTCACCAGCGTGCCACTCAATGGCAACGATATGAGATTAATTTTGCAGTTTGGTAGCAAAGAAAAAAAACAAATGTTTATGCACATTTGTTTTTAAGACAGTTGTTGCCATTACTCATTGCTCTTTGGCACAGATTAGTCAGAGACATGGCATCACAGCTTAATATGCTTAATCAATCAAATATGTCCATCTGTCCATCTGTCGTAACTTTAAAAGCGCATTCATTGATTTTTTTTTTTTGGGGTCACTTTGGGGCGTTAACATAATGTCCCCTTTTAAAGTTGATACGGCTTAGCTTTGTGTTAGCAAGCGGTCGCCTATTTACACGTCTAGCAGACACAGGACAACATTCATTTGAGGTCATATTGTTGCTTTTATAGCTTTTTCACTGTTCACCTGGAAACAACGCTATGAGAGCGGTGAGAGTGAACCAAAACAGTCAAGTCATGAGCCGCAAAAAACCAAAGAAATGAACGGAAAGACAATTAATCTCTCCGTAAACCTAAGGGGCAGCTGCAGAGTTGGCAATAATTACCTGTAGGGTTGTCACTGTGAGCGACGCATTTTCTATTGCACATTGAAATTATTGATTGGCAGAGTTTTAGGTCTGAGTTGGCCTACTGCACAGGTCATAAGCTGCACTTAAGCTTTGACAAGGACAGCACAGGGTTTGTTTCACGCAGAACTTCTAGATATCTTCGTTCCTTCCTTTCCTTCTTCTATATTTCCCATTTAAAAAAGATCTTCTTCATTATAGTTAAGTATTTGTTTATTCTGCCCCCTCCCTGTCTACAATTCCATACAATACAAACAACGCCTTCTGTCACCACGACTTCAATGAATTATTGGCCATGAAATTAGTTCCATAGTGTTTACTATAGCATTTCATGCTGTCAGTGTCTGCTCTACATTTGACCGAACGCTGCCTTTATACTTGGCCCTCTCTCTGTCTCCTCCTCATCGTCTTTTCTCTCTCCCTCTTTCATACCCCCCCTTCCCTCTGTCTATCCAGGTGGAGCGAGAAATAGCTATTCTTAAACTAATAGAGCACCCTCACGTTCTGAAGCTGCATGATGTCTACGAGAATAACAAATACCTGTGAGTATCTTTTTATCTTTGTCCTTTTCCGCTGACTTAGAAAGTAAAGAAATCTCTCTCGTCTGCTTCTGGATCTCTGCCAGAGCAGAAACAACCTTGGATCTGAAAGGGACAACAGGTTCTATAAGACAAAACTGAGATAAATAACAGTGTGACATGGAAGACAGAGAGGGTTGAGAGTGTGTGTTTGAGTTTGTATGTATGGAAGAACCGTCCATGACCTTTCCCTGCCTGTTTCTGACCTCCCTTCCTGTCTGTCAGGTACCTGGTGCTGGAGCATGTGTCCGGCGGAGAGTTATTTGACTACCTGGTGAAGAAGGGCAGGCTGACCCCCAAAGAGGCCAGGAAGTTCTTCAGACAAATCATCTCCGCCCTTGACTTCTGCCACAGTCACTCCATATGGTCTGTGAGAGGCTACTGACCTTATGAGTCCTATCTCCAGTTTCGTCTTTTA
>JAVQJF010036027.1:0-30104 GCA_036023855.1 Gadopsis marmoratus
TGTGTGTGTGTGTGTGTGTGTGTGTGTGTGTGTGTGTGTGTGTGTGTGTGTGTGTGTGTGTGTGTGTGTGTGTGTGTGTGTGTGCAGGGAACGTGGCAGCAGGCCTCAATTCCCCCCTGAGGATCCTCGCTCATTACCCAGAGGTCACAGCCCACGCCTGGCCACTTCCTGCCTGACCTCCCTCAGGAGAGCAGACCATGCTGGGCTGTGGATCACACGTGCTGGTCAGAAACAATCCTATTTCCTGTCCCAGTCTGGGTTGGAGACACAGAGAGAGAAATAGGGAGAGCGACACAGAGGGAGAGAGAGAGAGAGCGAGTCCTGGCTTCTATCTGCCTCTTGCTGTGCTCACTTCCTCCACTCTCACGCTCTCTGTCTCTCGCTCTTATTCATTAGCCTCCTGACTATTCACCCCCGGCCCAGCCAGTCCAGCCCCAGAATTGGGAACAAACTACTCACTGGCCATCTTGTTCCAAACTTCCTCCCACACTCCTCCGTACAGAGACATGAGTCATACGGGCCTGAATCAAACTTGAATGAGGAGGGTCTTACATGTGGGACTTTGTCAGCATACTGGGGGAAAATTGTGACGTGAGGACTGAAATAAAGTCATTGTGCTGTTCTACTGTTCTAGCAACTTGTGCCATTAGCTGTTTCTTATGATCACCACCAAACATGAAGCGACTGGACTGTAGAAGAAAACATTAAAAGCCACGAAGAGAGATCATTTAGTGTATACCTGTTAGAGCCTGACCAATACTGTGTTTCTTTGGTCAATACCAATATTGATATTTGAGACTTTAAAAAATGCAATAACAATATATCAGCCAATAGTCATTTTTATTTTTAACAAGGATTCCTTCAATCTATTTTATATAAGAATTGTGTCCAAGATATGTTCTGAGCAGAACATTTTACAGTTGAAAAATAAACTTGTCCGCCCCTCTGCTGTAATGGCAGTACTCTTTGTAAATTACCTCCTCGTTATGATGAGCAAGAAAGGCCAAAGCATCAGCCAATGAAAGTAATTCTTGTATATATTTGTTTTACTCTTTGTATTCTTTTTTTTCTTTTACCTTAAAGCCAATAAATGTCACTCCCGAATCAAGAATCTTGTCTGGCCAACTTTGGCTGAATTCAAAAGGCTAACTAATGAGGTCTCATTAACTTTGTAAGTCTGTTCACACCTCCATGCAAGACAGCATGAAATCTTAAATCTAATAACAGATGACAATCACCTCCAAAACTTTAGATCTATAACATCTGTCACTTTATAAGTGTTAGCCAACACTGGGTATTGAGCATCCAGCGAGGACCATGGCTGAAAAGCTTGGCAAAATGAAGACTGATGTGCTGAATAGCATCTCAGGACATCTTATTGATGCCAGATGGGCTTTGTGAGCACTAGATTGGCCCCAAGAAAGAGACCAAACAGTATTGTTTACCAGTGCCGAGCCATTGTTGGTGCGGCGTCTGTCGCTGACGCACCAGCATCCTGCCAAATTAGAGTGCAGCGGCAGGGGTGCCCCTCGCTTTCACAGCTCCTACGGCCCCCTTGGCTTGACCACAAGCCCTTTTTATCATTGTTCAGTGGCCGATACAATGACCCTCCAGGAGACTGACCCCCTAACTCACCACAGGGGGCCCAGTCAGACCTGAGCAGGGTGAGAGCAGTAGAGGCTGGTGGTCAGGGGGCACTGCGCTGGTGTGGAGGCCGGTCCAGGGTTGTTGACTCTGGGACCTGACCCTGACCTGCTCCCCTCCTGTGGGGTCAGACCTAGAGCTCAGAAGACCGAGGTCTCCTGCAGAGAACAGGGGATGTGCAGCTATTCACCGGGGCTGAACCAGGAGCTGTGTCCTGCTCAGCGCTGACCATCGGGGACTGAGTAGGTCAGCCAGGCCAGGCTCCTGCTGCTGGCTGCAGATCAGAGAGTGAAAGCAGCCACGCTCATTAGGAAAGGCATTCTGCTCTGGAGATATGTGTGAAAAGTCCCAATTAGCTGGAATTAGGTTGCACGGTGCAATGATGCCCCAGTTCATCATATTGATCAGACTCCTGGTGTTCATTCCCATTCCTCATATTTACAAAGGCGTGATGGCGAGGAGCAGCACAACCGTTAGCGTTATCATCCATGTAGCTTTGCTGACATTGCTGAGCCTCTCGGTGAAAGCTAGACTAATGACGAATACTGAAGTGTCATATAAATGCAGCCAATGTATCATGCAATGACAATGGAGTAGTTCAAAGTCACTAGCCTATATTGTGTGAGCTAGCAAGCTCAATTTGAGACATTCAAACTCAAAATAACGTTCAAAAATATAATAACAGTGTAACTTCACTTACCTCATCTATCAACATGATGCCAGTCAGTCAGCTTCAGTCTGTATGTCACGTCACTGTTTTGGCCGATGTCCAAGGTGCAGGAACGACTTTCTGAAAACTCCACACAGTACCTTTAACGTTACACATGCAACAATATCACACACACACCATGATAGGACCTGGATGGTGTTAACATTTACATGAAGAACAAACCTCCAGCGAGGCAGCATGTATGGTCCAGTATCTGATCTGATGTGATCTCTCAGGGTGATGGATGTGACTGGTTGGCCCCTCTACCTGTTTGCTGTCTCAGATCACAGCTCACACCTTGGGCTCTCCGCACACTGTGTTTGTGTGTGTGTGTGTGTATAGAAAGTGTTTCTGAGGACAATATTGCTTGCTGTGTGGGTATTTTATGCATCAAAGCGAGAGGTTTTCCAGCTCCGAAAATGTGACCCAACCTTTCGCTTCATATTATTACACTTTGGTAAGACTTCTGTCAGTGATGAAATCGGTGTCTGTGCCTTTTATAGCCTACAGTGGTTTTCTGCCTGCATGACAGCGGTTGGTTTTCTGCTCTCTGTTGTAGCTGAGTAAATATCAAAGTGTGATGTCTACATTTTTGCAGTAACTAATAAAGTGACCAGTGCTTTGAGCTAAATGCTAACATGCTGATTTAGTTCAGGAGGTAATGTTTACCATTTTCATCATCTCAGCTTAGCTGTTAGACTGCTAACATTTGCCAATTAACACTAAACACGCAGTACAGCTGAGGCTGATGGGAATGTCATTAGTTTAGCAGGTATTTTGTAAAAATAGTGTAAACAGAGAGTCAGGGGGTCACCATAATCATTAGGAGTAATCCTCTGGGAACTTTGAATGTCTACACAAAGGTTTGTGGCAATCCATCCTACAGTTTTTGAGATATTTCAGTCTGGACCAAAGTGGTGGATCGACCACATTAACATCCCAAGAGTACACAACAAAATACACAACCAGACAACAAATGAGCCAGCCATGCCCTCCTCACGCACCTCTGGTTTTCAGGCTGAATAGAGAGAAATGGCAAAAAAGCACAGGTCAGGAGGTGAACCGATAACACGCAAGGGCAGGTTGTGCCTTGTTCCATGACACTCCCCCATGTCTGTCTCCCCCTCATCCATCCTTCCATCCATCCACCTAACCGCACATCCATCTCACAATGTCGACACTGTGTGACTGAGCTCAGGCCTGGAGAGGAAGCCCCTGTCAAGATAGGGTCCTTATCACGACTAGGTCAGCCCCTCCTGCTCCCATTCATCCATCAGGCGGACAGCAACCTGGACGACTGCTGACCCTCGCTCCAACCTGATTGGACAGCTAGGAGAGGACACACAGGAGTGGGAGAGATAAGACAGATAACAAGCCTGAGCACATTCTTGTAATTCAGCATTCTTTCTTCATGACATACTGAGGGTTTGGAAGTCATCGTCAGTCTATCATGCTTCTTCCTCACCTTGCATAAGAAGGTTTTCATATTACCGAAGAGAGGTCGAGACGGTCAAATTTAAGCAGGAAGCCAATTTTCCTCTGGAGTTCAAATCAAACTGGCCTCTTCTAAGCTGCCCTGGACCATATTTTCATGACCCATGGAAGTGTGGAAAGCCCTCAGATCTCCTCAGAGACATCCCCCCTCTCCCTCACAATACTCCTCTCATCTCATTCTCCTCCTCCTCCTCCTCCTCCTCCTATTCTGTTTGTTTTGCTTGTATTAGTAACCCAGAGAGCCGAATTATGGATCAACGGAGGAACATCCATCTCCATTTCGCCTTAGCCTCTCGCTCGTGCTAAAGTAAGTGGCCAATTAACTTGGCGGCGACCGTGTGTTCTTGTCCCCATCTGACTGTAGATTAATGACCGGCCAACGCTTTCCCTCCCCAGGCCCATTTATCAGAACCAGCAACTAGGTCACATGATGATTAAACTTCCAGACCGCCGCAGCCTCCTGGGGCCCAGGTCCCAGCATCGCTGTAGGCTCCAACTGGATTTAATTGCTGGCCTTTCTCTTGGTCGTGAGAGGAAAAAGCGACAACTCCATTGGCAGGTCCCATTAGCCTGTGAAGCGACAAGAGCTGAGGAGTCTGGGATGTTGCGCGTCCTGTGAGTGTGTGTTTGACGAGGACTCCACTTCATTAAAACATACCCACTTAGGTGCAGTTGGACGTGCCTTAGACTCGCTGCAGTGTGGACCATCTTGTATCAAAGACTTGACAACCTGTGATGCGTTGGTACAGTAATGGAGAGGGAAGGTGACAGGGAGGCTAATTATTAAAGGGGAATTCTTCTTTCATGCAACTCATTTATTTGTAGCTTTTTCCATCTTTTCTATTGGTTATAATAAAACTGTAGTTTACAAAATCATTTCGATATCTGGGAACATGTAAACATTGCTAAAAAGCTCAAACGTGGCAAGAAATGCAAGCAGTCAGACGATAATACAAGTTTTAAACAAACTCCCAGGTTAGTCAATCAAAGATGAACAGTGAAATGACTCGTAAACATCCAAGACGGTTTACAGACTGATTTCTTGGTTCACCTTTGACCATGCCATAGCACACACAATGTTCCTGTGCAATGTGTGACTATTAGAGACCATTTCAGATGCAAAGCGTCTCAGATAATCTGGCTGTACTATTGGCTTGTTTACGACCTGCTTGATCGTCTGGCTGCCTGTCGAATTTTGTTGCAGCAATGTCACCAGTGTTTCCAGATCTCAGCATTTACTTTAGTGAGTACAACGTTATCAAAACTGCTGGAAATTATGGGAAAAAATACCCACCTTCGACAAAATGATCTTAACACAAGAATCACATCGTAGCTTTTACAGCGCTTTTCATCTCGCAGTCTTCGCCATCACAAAATGTAACTACATCAAGCTCCTCAGTAAAATTACTCCTTATTCCCTCTCTGATTCTGAGGAATGCGTTTTAAAGAGAGGCTTGTGTTACTTCAGTGGCCTTGCGTGCTCCCACACCACTTCATCTCCCTGCCCACCTCATTGATCAGCGTTACATCGGCTGAAAATGTGATTAGTGCATGTAAGTTAGTGAGAGGTGCTTGATGAAATTAGTCTGGCAAACGGTTGTAATAGAATTAATGTGTTTGGGTCAGTCTCTAAGGGGGGGCCTGAAGGCATCAGCAGCTGTGAAAGTCGAAGTGAATCAGGAGTCTGGCAACGTCTTTTTGGCAACGTCCTCTAATTGAGTCCTGAGTCAACAAACGGAGGCTGTATGAAGTGTGTGTGTGTGTGTGTGTGTGTGTGTGTGTGTGTGTGTGTTGAGATGAGATGAAAGATGGCTAACCTGGAGAGCACATTGATCCCCTGCAAGTCACCTGAAATCCTTTTTTACCTCCACCCACAGATTTTTGGGACATGTACCTTTTTAAAGGTTGAAATTGCCTTGTTTCTCAGAAGATATCTTTCCTCCAATTGTTCTGATTTTAAGGGGATCTTTGGTTCATTTGAACTATGAAAAACTAATTAAATTGGCTAATGAAAACCCAATCTATTCGATTACAATTAGATTTTAACTCTTTATCTGCCACTGAAAACTCCAAAAGTAGCTGTCTTTGCAGATCACGATGAGGGCTTCTTTTCAGCCAGATGTTTGATGCAGTTTATTCTGTTGCCACTTTGAACTTAGTACACATTGTACTAATACAGGAAATACAGGAACTCAGCAAAGAAAGGAAGTAAGGAAAGTAAATGAGAGAAGGAAACACAGAGGCTGTACAGGGCTTTACTTATATTGTATAAAAATACACTTAAATTACAAATGAAGAGACCTTGTGACAAGCATCAGTCCAATAGCCAATCATAGGGTTTCTGACCTACTTTTTTGAAGATGCTTGATCCATTTGGGACACTATTGGACCAGCTAGCAAAATGGTAGCATCATATCAGTTTTTAGGTCACAAATGAAAACAGGAGTTAGGGAAGGAAAGAAGGATTCGCTTTCAGGGAAAAGTAATGGACCTTTAAATCCACAGAATTTGATTGGTAACAAGTTTGATAGGAGTTTTCAAAATCACATTGGTCTTATACATTTGAAGCGTTTTGTAATGATTAGCTGATGCTCTCATCCAGAGCAGTGTCACCCTCTGTTGACTGTCACGGCAGAAGCTGTCCATGGCTGGGTGCTCGCCATGCGGAGCTGGACAGAGTGAAGGAGGGTATCGAGGGTATTTGAAAGGCAACAGAGCGCTGCGGCCAGTCTGACCTTGTCCTGCCCCTGGCCTTTCAGCACCGGGCCTTTCAGACGCAGCTGGACAATGCTGACGGCTGTCCGGCCTCCGACTGTCCTCTGAGCCGATTAGGAACCGGACCTGCCACAGAGGGACAGAGCTATGAACACCACCCACGTCCAACAACACCCCCACACTCGCCCTTACTGGGCCTCCAAAAGGGTCGCTCGGAGCCAAGGTCAGTGGCTGACCTCTGATCTCCCGCCATGTTTGGACATGTCCACACACAATGCAAGGCCCAACGCAACTGATTAGAATATGGAGGGGATGAAAAAGGGCAAGAGGGCTCTGGACTGTTGCAGGCAGTTGTCTGTGTGTGTGTGTGTGTGTGTGTGTGTGTGTGTGTGTGTATGTTGTTGGCATGGCAACCTGGCCAGTGACTGTCGGACCACCGGACCTTCCCTGGAACCCCCTCCCCTCCCCCAGATGTGCAGCTCTTGTCCCAGGTCTCTTTGTTGGGGGCCAGGAGGGAGGAATTACACCAGAGATGATCCCGTATTACTGGGCCTGCCTGCCTTTCAGGTTGGGCTTAGTTTTGTTGACTGGGTCTGGTCTTATCCTCCTCCCAGTGTTGCCACCACTGAGCCGATCCCTTTGATGTCCTCATACACTGACCACCACATCGCAACAATTTTCACATTTTGTCCCCTCTAAAAATCAGAGGCATTGTGTTGGATTTGGTGCAAAGGTGATGTGCAATGCAGAGGGTGAAACAACTACAGTTATATGATGAAGAATTCCATTTCAATATGACGTGAAACACAACTACCGTGGAAAAAACATTGTTGGCTGCAGACTTGTTTCTTTACCTTATTTGCTATAAAGGACACATTTGCAAACTACTGAAAAGATGTATGTTAAAACAACATACCGTTGAACCTACTACAAAAAATTAAGGGTTGGTTGACATATTTTTAACATAACATAAATGGTATGTGTATGTATGTTCCATTTGATCAGTTCAAAGGCTTTTCTGGTTTATAGTATGTAATCCATGACTTTGTGCCCCAAGATGATGATCAGTGTTGTGATCAGTCTTGTGTCACATGTTTAATGATTTCTGTGGATGACAAATGATAAAATTTAAGTATTTTTATGATGCATTTACCAAATTTTGTTTTCAGGTTAAACTCCATCCATCCGTCCTGTCCACCTTGAGCTCCTGCCTCCTCTTTTCCTTCAATGAATCTATAATAGTGAGGTGTGCGTTAAAATGGCCAAGAGTGTTTTATTTGTTTCTTAAACATTTCTCTGCCATTATAAAACAATGACACTTTTTGCAAAAATAAACCTCAGTGCTGAAACACTTCTAGGAACTGAACCAGCTGAGCTCTACAGCGCCCCCTGCATCCTGCAGCTGTCCGGCCCATTTGGACTGTATTTGCCTGCGACCCACAACTAACCTCTCCCCTCCCAGCTCTGTGCGTGTGTCTGTCTGTCTGTCTGTCTGTCTGTCTGTCTGTCTGTCTGTGTGTGTGTGTGTGTGTGTGTGTGTGTGTGTGTGTGTGTGTGTGTGTGTGCGTGTACCTGCGTGTGTGTCATCGTGGAGCAGGAATGGCCGGGGGGTCTCACTCTGACGCCCCTGTGTGTACTCATTCAGCACAGAGGTCGTGTGTCAGGGGTCGAAGGGTCTATGGGGGGTTGGTGGTGGTGACTCGAGGGACGAGGGTGGGGGTGCGCTGGTGCTCATGCCCCAAGGTAGATAGACTATCGTAATTGGCTTCTGGAGACATTGGGAAATGTGTGTATGTGTGTGGGTGTGTGTGTGTGTGTGTGTGTGTGCTGTGGGTGTTTAAATGTATGTGAGTGAGTGAATGTGTTAGTGTGACTAGTCTTCCAAATGTTGCCTGTGTTGTTATTTGTCACTGTGAATGGGCAACTGAACTAGTTTCTACTTTGGGCATTGAACTAAACTAATCTAATAGAAGTATAACAAGAAAGAAAAAATTAAGGTGAAACCAACGAACATGAAGAAACGGAAGATTAACAACATTAAGAACTGAAAGTGGAAGAAGGGAGTTAAAAAAGAAGAATAAGCTACAAAGTATGTGTGAAGAAAATCAAGATAACACACTTTAAAAGTACATTTGCCGTCAGGGAGAAATTAGTGTGAATAATAAGAATAAGTGTTATCTATATTTGATTTTGAGAAAAGCCGGTTAAACCGTGCTAATTTGGGGATAGAAATCCAGAGGAAAAAGAATAAAACAACGTGACAGTACAGTGCAAGGTGATTCATTTGAACTATGCATCAGAAAAACCGATGAAGTGTTTGAATGTGTGGTTGTGTAAAGAACGAACACGATCAGGTTTGAGATCCTTAAACTGCACTGAAAGCTGCTGAACTGTGCTTGTATGTATGAGATAAAAGACTAAACGTATATGTAGCTGCAGCCATAGTCAGTTATGCAGTCTTTAAGTTAAGTTCTATTTCTTCTGTACGTTCTTTATGTCTTCTGTTTAGGAGAGCTATTGGAATTGTCTGTGTGTGTTTAGGCTGCTATGGTCCTGTTTGCTCAGGGACAGTCAGTCTTGTGCCCTGCGACAACATTATCCACCTATTAAAGTCCTGCCATTATTTACCTTCCTCCTCTCAAAGGGACGGGCCGTGTCCGGCTGATAAAAGGCTGCAGTGTCTGTTTCACTCGAGGCTGGAGAGACGACGTTGACGACTACAGTCACTGAGTGTTGGCAGAGCAAACATTCCTGAGTACCCAGGATCACACACACACACACACACGCACACACACACACGCACACACACACGCACAGTGCAGAGGAAGGACACACGCAACAATCTTGTAATCTAAAGGAAACAATCTCATTAACACACAAAAACCCCAAGCACTGACACAAACATAATCACATGAAGGTATTAACTGATAATGGAGACAATAACTGTGTCCCAAGTCTATAGCACATAGCAATAGTATAACGTATGTGCTATATACAAATTGTCACAGATAGCATAGTTTTTTCAGACGGCAAACTAGAAATCAACATACTTTATCCCTTTGTGCTGACAGGAAATTATGTAATACATGTGCTGATAGGCGCCAAACCAAACTGAAGAATGCCACCTCCAAATTCATTTGACAAGCACAATGCAAAAACCTTTTCCCGAAGGTGTAATTCTGTATTTTGGTGTCCAATCCATTTTAAATTTTAGCAGCTTTAACTCTTCTATTTCCATTGTGCATTGCATTGTGGGACAATTAGCAGCAATCAATCAATATCCCACTGTCCAATCAAGTGGATTTAGTACGCATGCCGACTTTTTAAATTATACTTCATTTTGTTGCTTTGTTTCATTGCGAACACCCTACATACAGACAAACCTCTTACATTAGTATGGATTTGGGACACAGCTAATCAGTTATTGTACACTGTCTACACACTTGAAGTGGGCTGCACTAAAGTGGATTAATCAGAAATAAGTGTTAAACATCCTAAAACGATAAATCCAGATTTGAATTTGAAACTCAGTTTGAAACTTTCAAACTGATTTGGAATTAAATAAAATTAGAAACTTTGCGTTGAAACTGTAACATAGGGTGAACCAAAGATCACGTTTTAGCAATAAGGCTGATGTTAATCTTAAGAGCTAAACTGAGACAGATTTTAAATGAGCGCCGTTTTCTTCAACACTAAGTTTAAGGTTTTGATGCAATAGAACGATGAGATAAAGCACAGTTTAAATGCTGGGTTAAAGTCAATTCTGGTTGCACCGGCAGCCCTAAAGCCTTAAAGTCTCAGACACACACACAGGGATGCCGTGGCCTACTGTTGCTGTTGTCCCATGGTGGCAAAGCTGTTCTCTGGCAACAGTCAAACACTCAGTGCTCCGCAGAGAAACCCTGACTGACTGGTTCAATATTTGCTGGTCCAGAGAGGAGGCGTGTGGAGGCTGCTGCGGGTCAGGAGGTCAGCGGGGGTGAAGCGATGGTCTTTCAGACCGGACACGACTGACCAGCAGGTGAACAAACAGAGAGGTTGCAGCTGAGCCGGAGCACAATGATGACATGATAGAGATGGATTTCCCTTAGTTTTATATTATGTACGGATGAACAATCAACCCCACAAAAGCTTACAAGCTCACTTTTTTTTTTAAATACAGCTGTGTGACCAGTGTTACTACTAGTTAACAGTGTCAGGAATGGAGACGGCGAAAGCTGCTGGAGAGCTGCACACAGTTTACTACAGCATTTCAGTTTCCATATTCACTTGGCTATTCCTTCACTCTCACTCCTCCATGTGTGTTTTATCACACATCAGTAAATCAGGACAAGAGGTTCTCTGATCAACATGCAATGTGTTCATTATGCCAAACGTCCCCTTCTCAGAGTCATCTTAAATCTCTTATCTTATGTCCACCTTTTATCTGTGCTAAGAACTTGTCTGCGTGTGACGCAAATGTGCAAGGATTCCTGACAACACAGAATATGTAACGTGGCAATCGCCTTGTCTTAATGTGATGTGATGTCAGGCAGGTTGAAAGGGAAGTATTCTGGGAAAACACTGAACTATTCATTTAGATAAGCCTGTTTTACTGTTTAAGTCCAAGAACACATGTAAAACGGGCTCGTGAGAAAATGCAAATCTAATTAAAATGTATAAGCTCGGTGAAAATCAGATCAGGATTTCCTGAAAAGACACAAAAGCTCACGAACACGATCACTTTACCGAGTATGTTGTCGTTTCTGCTTTAACACACGATGCTGCTGACGCTACAGGGCCTTGCCTCAAGTATTCACGCTCAGGCTGACTGTGTGTTTGCTTTTGGTTTTAGCGCCTGCTAAGATACTATTGATGGCCAGACAAGTAATGTCACCAGACCGTTTCTGGTCCAACCTCACTGTGGCACTTAGACGATGAAAGCCGGTCCTCAGCGTCCCCCCATCCGGCAACAAGTGCAGCCTCTGTCAGCGCCACACTGCAGGAGGAGGCAGATCAGCCTGACTGACGTAAGTAGCGCGGACAGATGCATTTTCAGCCTGGCAACACAGTCAGGATCTGGCAACCCTTCTCCGTGTTTACCTAAAGGCTGAGGCAGCTGAGCCCAGACCTCACCTGCTGGCCTCACTGGTTGCCATGAATGCTCACATAATCCTGCTAAGTCCATGCAAACCCAGAGCCGCTTCTTGCGCTAAAAGCTCAGTGTCCCTCCCTCTCACTAAGACCTCCACTCGATTAAGAAACTGTTTGCGCGACGATCAGTTTTTCCATGGCAACTTTGCATAACTCCATTCTACAGAGGGAAGTTCCCACCCCTCTGTTTCTTTACACACACACACACACACAGCCCTTTCCTCTCTTCGCCCACTGTTTCAGCATTTTATCACTCACTCACACTTTACCCGCCATCGTGGGGCCTTAAACTCAATTCCTCTGAGCGCCGCAGTCTTTATGATAGCGTCCACACTGCTGACTCAATTATTGTGGCTACCTGATGTTTGTGGGTTGGGATGTAACCAACATCTGATTATCAATATGAGCTGAAGGTGATTTTTAGCAAATGTGTCCACAGAGACTTTTTCTTTTTTAAAAATGCATGTTTCAGTGCCTGGACTTTCCTACACATTTCAGTGACAGTATTATCAAAGACATTGAGGTGTTTAACTAAATCAGCCATTTAAAATGTGTTTTCATTTGGGCTTAGTTGTGTTGGCGAACGCCGGCTTAGCTAAGATGGTGCGAGCGGCAGAAACGGCAGCTGTTGCAGGTGAATGTTGTCCCATTCTGACTGGAGAATTCAAAACTTTTGGCATGAAAGTCTTGACAGACAGGTTTGTCAGAGAAGCCACTTAATGATTAATTGATTGATGGTTTGGTTTGTAAAAATTCTAAAAATGGTAGGAAATGGCGTCACAATTACACATTAAGTGACACCTTAACAATGCTTGTTGTGTCAGAAAAATAGCACAAACTTCCAAACTTCAAAAAACTTCACATTTGTGAAGCTGGAAACGTGAAATGTTTTTACAAGAAAAATGGAAATAGTTGCCACCTACGTTTCTGTCAGTCGACTAATCATTTCAGCTGTATAGTATATACTGTTTGGTAGTTTCATTTATAACAAACCATTATATTCTATACGCTCCTTGTATGTTTTGTGTGCAATGATCTTGATGTGTAATGTAACTAACTAAAGCCGTCAGATAATTGTAGTCAAGTTAAAAATGCAGTATTTCCCTCTGAAATGTGGTGGAGCAGAGGGAGAAAGTGTCATGAAAAGACTCAAGTACAAGTACCTCAAAGTTGCACTTCAGTACAGTACTTGAGTAGATGTACTTACTGAGCCACTTCCTGCAGGTTTTGGCTCTTCACTCTAGTCACCAAACAATGACTCAGATGTGAGCGTAAATCTTTAATGTGATATTTGAAGCAGCGGTGTGATGACAGTCCAGCTCTAGTGTTTGTTTTTCCGTTGCGTGATGGGCGACCCCGTGTGTGAGCGGACACCCTGCATCTTGGCACATCTATGTTTTTCTGCTAATCCCGCCATCGGGGATTCGTTAATGGAGGCTGTTTCCCTCCACAATGGGCTGATTCATTTTTGACGCCTCGTGCCGTGAGACGATTAGGTCATTTTATGGATTCTTACAGGGTGCGTGTCAGACTTGAATGTTGAGAACACGCAGTGGTCCCCTGCCCGGCCACCCCTGTGGAAGCACACACACACACACACACACACACACACACACACATATATAAAGATACAGGACCACCACAGGATTCACACGGTCGAGCCTCCTTCAATTCCTAAAATTTAAGCACTGCCATAATTTATAGCTCACACAGAATAAGAACAGGGCTCTCTGTATGTGTGTGTGTGTGTGTGTGTGTGTGTTGGGGGTGTGACAAGAAGGGTCACTGACCTTTGTGACTTGGCTAAAATCCCCATGGGCCTAATTCAGCACTGGAATGGACCCCACAGAGCAATGGGAAGATGCCTCCAACATAATGAACACAAAGGCCAATTGTGACGCTATTCTCTGCAGGGCAGAAAGCATCGGGCCCCGGGGACAGTAGGAGGTTTTGTTGGCTGAAACGCAGAAGGAAGCCTGTTGCTTCAACAAGCCTCCGATAAGATTCATCAGCGGTGACTCCAACAGTGGCAGTTTGTCTCCCGGAGCACAACGTGTTAGATTTACATCCACTGTATTTATCTGCACTGCAGACAAGTGACTGCCATATGCCAAATTATGTGCTACAGTGTCCTCTCAGATACTACACAGTGTCTCTTGTGTTTTAACAATGTACACATAATTAGTAAGCAAACAGAGCAAAGGTTACACTTGACGATCTACTTTTAGAGCTTAACAGATTCTGATTTTATAACAGGTGGCACGTCACTCCACTTTCTCTAATACACTGTTTAGGAAGAAATCTTCTCCCTTCCTGCCATTGCATATGACCTTGTTAGCTTAATGACAGGAGACCAATGAGACAATCAATCTTTATATTGGACTTCTTAAACCCTGGTTTTTGTAAATGTCCACCTGAGGATGCTTTAAAGCAGCTGTGCATTGCCAACCAGCCAATTTGCGCCAGGCTCCCATCAGTTGAGAGCCATGCACGTCAGTCTGGTCGCCAGAATATCTGCCTCTCCCACAACCTTAACCGACAGCTTGATAACAGAGGGGCTAAAAAGACGAGAACAAAGCCAGCATCGACAACAAGAAGGCAAACAAATGCGAACACTGCGGCTACTGCCAAAAAACACCCATCCCCACAATTTATTGCCCTTTTCTAAGACTTATTCAATGTTTTCATCATACACCAACCAGTCACACCCCCTGCCAAAAGACCCAGAATGTGTCTGTGTGATGAGGTGGGGGATTAAAAAAAACGAAGCAACAAGATTGGCCCTTTCTTTTTCTTAAGAAAGACTAGAAATGAAGCTTTGTGCAGGTCGACTGCTGTGGCATATTTGAAAGGTCTGGCCTGGCTGCTTTTGTGTCACCAACATAAAGGGGATTGAGGGAAAACACAAACTGAACCACTGTGCCGTTGTAGCTCTGGCTATTAGTCAACGTGACGGCCTTTGCAGATGCTAATGGTGTATAGTGTGTCCCGGCCGGCCTCTCTCCTCCCAGAACGTGGCTATCTGATAGCACAAAGGCCTTCAGCTGGAGGTTGACTTTTCCCCCCCCGTTTTCTTTTCAGGGCTGCTACGAAGTCATTAGGCTTTTTTCACTCCTCTTCCCTTGTTTTTAAGAAAACAGGGGAATATAATAGCCAAACAGAAAGATGACAGGAGGCCGTTATCTCCATGTGTAAAGCCTCAGGTGATGGTGGTGAGGATGAGGCCTGCCCGCCGTACATCCATCCCTCCCCACTGTGCTGCCCTTTGAGCAATGTGGAGATGAAGTAACAACCAGGCTCTTGTGAAAGGAGAGAGGGTGCCCAGGAGTGGAGGACCTCTGGACTCTGACTTATTAATCAGTCAGGCCCTCAGCTGCCTGCCTGCTTCTCCCTAGCTGCTGCCTCAGGCTGCAACATGTCTTCAGCCTGCTGTGGGCTGAGATAACAGCCTGCAGAGTTAAATACTCTGAGGGTTTGCTCAGACCTGGAGCAGAGGCCTCATCACATTAGCACACATCACTGCATCCAGAAGCAACCAGCTGTAGGAGAAAAGCAATGCAACATGCAACACAACTCTCCAAGGAGGAGAGTGAAACAATGCATCAAGGGTGATAGCCTTCAACTTTCCATCTATCTATTTAAATGAAATATCTAGACAACTATTGAACAGACTGCCATGATATTTTGTGCAGACATTCATCAATGTCAGTGCAAACTGTGATGATCACTCAACTGCTCCTCTGGCGGCATCATCAGGTCCAAATGTTTAAATTAAATAAATACTCTGGTTAATGACCAAATACCTGCTAAACTAATTCTCATCAGCCTCAGCTGTACTTTATGTTTAGCACTAATTATCTATGGTTAACATGCTAACACAAGACACTCTACAATTGTGTCATTGTGAGCATGTTACCATGCCGATGTTAGCATTTAGCTCAAAGAAAAGTTAAAGTGCAGCCTCACAGAGCTGCTAGCATGGCGGTAGACTCTTTCTCTTGTTTTTATGCCCTGGAAACAGCAGTTAATAAAACCAATCTTACCACAATATCCATTTAGTAGTTTTCTTTGGTCATTTCAATCATATGATCTTCATCAGTAGATAATCTGTGCAGTTGTCATGGAAATGTATTTTTTCAGTCTTTTAAGGACTTGGATTAAAAATGGTAAACAATGATTTGTCGTGCCTTTGGACCCCTCCGGATGGGCCAGATGTCCATCGGGATCCTCGGCACGCCTTAAATTAATTGTAAATTGGATTACACTGAAACACTGAAAGAATCAACTGAGTCTAAAGAGTTCAAGGGGAATAGAGTTTACGGTCAAATCAAATGGTACAGTGAAACCCGAGTTCCTCCCTGTAGCAACTAATTCAGTACAAGCATACACATACTTTTATACTCCGGTGTCTCCTCCTTCCCAAGCCCATGTTTCGGACCCCCTGATAACCTTGAAGACAGGGCTAACTCATACACCATCGTTTCTATGCCTTTTACTTTTTTATAACATTTCTGATCAGTCAGTAAACAATCGTGTCTATTAATCCCTCTCTGTGGCGTTAACCCTATAACTTCCTTTACTCTGTCTCTGTGTCATGCACCATTATTTCCGAGCTGAAGTATTTCATCACTTCTAATTACTTGTACTGCTCTTATCTTTCTTTTCTCTGTCTAGCTGGACTCCCCTTGTCATCGTGTTCTTTTCTGTTACTCCTTGGCTGTCTGTGTCTATCATCAATGTCTAAATAAACCTTTAGTCTAAGTGTTCTAACAGTGCCTTACATATTATTTATTAAGTTTATGATTCATCAACAGGCTTCAATACAAGCATACATCATTTTATCTACTTCTGTACAGTTGTGGGTTCTGCTATGTTTAACTCCTTTTAGGCTTTCGCATCATTATTTCAGAGCTGGTTGCCGGGAAATTACTAAGACAGCAAGGATGTGACTCTGAAAGGAGATAAGAAAACAAAGGTCTCTGCACCTGAGTGTGCTGTTCTCAGTGTGTGTGTGTCGCATGACTGACTGTGCTTTTAAGTTGACATGGACAAGAAGTCCTTAACAAAAAATGGAAACTTGAAAACATTTATATGATAATTGGGCAAACTCCATCTGCTGATGAAGACAAATATATGGTTGGAACAGCCACCTTAAGTTTCTCACTGGCTAAAGGTTCAGGTAAACAGACAGTTTTAAAAACAAATAAAAACACTCAACAGCAGGTGACTTCATATGTGCAAATTTGTGCAGGTAACGCATAATTTCAGTTTTAATTTATGTCCATTTTATTTTCACTTTTTTCTTTCAAACACAAATTTAATAAATAAAGCACATCTGATGGGGTACACCATGCAAACATTACTTTCTTACAACATAAAACATCTTTGAACCAAATCACCTATTCTCTGTTACACAAGTGGATCGTTCTACATACGTGCTCTACGCGATGGTAGCTCAATGACTTCCTGTTATCTTTACCTGTACAGAATGCGGTCTCACCCCTCTTTCAGTGAAACATCAGGCTGTTTTTCAAGCTAGGAAGAGTGAAAGGTTGTCTACATGGGTTATGGAAAGAGTCAGAATAGTCCAAATGATGGTGGTGCAAAGAGACTGGATGTGAAATAAGGGGTTAAAGATGACAATGAGGAAGAAGCACAAGATTGAGAACAGTGTGGAAACATCCAGCCCTGGACAGTGACAAAAACACACATCTGCAGTTTATAATTAGCTACCAGCATGTTAGGATATTCTCCTTTTATCTTCTCTTTGAGGACAATTCCTGCTCATTTACAGGAATAGCAATTTTCCTTGATTTGGGGTGTTTGAGCTCAACCCTGACGGAGTAAGTTAAGACAGCACAAAATCTTAATGACCATTCAATCACAGACAGGAGAAGAAAAGTAGATATGTGCACCTGTTCTGTGTACATGTATTTAGACATACCGCTCTTGCCAAATAAACAAAAGGACATCAAACTTGGTGCAAAATGGAAACACATCAAGAAAGCCCACCTACCCCCCGTGTTACTGGACCTACTGGTCAAGACGGACTGGATGATAGATGAAAATAGACTAAAGCCCAGGTCCAAAGTACGGACATGAAGCGTAACAACTGACAGATACTGCCATAGCTTTTTAAAATTAAATAAAATGTACTTTTGAATTGGCTGTTAATGTATATTTTTAAACTGTCATGACAAATATTTTAACTATGTAATACGGCTGCTGAGTAATTATGACTTAAACATTACATAATCGGTTAAAAACTGCAGCACTTAGTTTAATAATGAGTCTAAAGGATCTACAAACATCCTGAATTTAAGTTTAACTACACTTTCAACGTACTATTATGTTTTTGGAAAGTTGCCGTCAGTTGCAACACGGGTAGAGAGTGTAGATGAAATGCTGATGAACAATGAACGTTAGCGCAAATATCACACAGACAGAAACAAAAAGGTACGTTATGTGCCTTTGGCAGACAAATAAACGTAGCATTGTCAAATAAACCCCATTAGGTCAAAATAATAAGAAATCTATACATAATATTGTTTCCAACACCTTCAGAGATGATCGTATCCTGTAATGCGTAGTTGTTGTGGTTACAATGAAGAGCGTTGATGGGAGGGAAGCTGAATATTGACCCAGGTAGTTACTTTCTATTCTTTTAGGTGAGAGCACCATCTCATTTAGGGGTACATGTAGAATAAATGTAGAGTACAGCTGCAGCTTGGAGGGAAAACCTAAGTGCTTTGGATCCTATGTGCAACTAAATAGAACTGGTAAAATTTACATAGACGCAAATTCTTGTGTACCAAGCAAGTATCGTGGTGTACTTTAGAAGCACCTGGGGAGATAAAGGTATGAAATTCAAGGCTATTTCACCCATCAGGAACAGCGCCACTGGTGTTTCTTTGTACAGAGATCAGTGAAGACACACACTCCTATAGTCACATATACACAGAAAAGCTGAAAAAAGAAATATAAACTTTGGAGATAAACATGTACCACAATCCTCATTTATTGAAAATGAGAGGATGTCTGACAACACCGTGCAAGCTTCTCATTCTCCTCCTGATCTGACTGCCGGGCTCCTGTGAAGAAGTCCACCTGTTAAGGACAGTTCGCAAGACAAAATAGGAAATAAAGGAAAATCAAAGAGAAAGCTTGAAAACTGTTCCTCCATCTCATCCATCTGTTCAGGTCCATCTTTTTGCGTCAAAGGGGGACCAGAAGCCAAGCAGTGGGTTTTAAAATCAGGTGAGTGATGGAGCAGGGCTAAGGGGTGATGATGGTCATTTACAGATTTAGTTGTCTTTGTTCAGTGCGTTTTCTCCATTATGATCCACAAATGTACTTCTGTAAAGAAAAGGGCAGAAGGAACAACAGATCAGATATACAGTACGTACATTCTATTGGAGCGCCATGAGTTTGCGGCATTGCTGTTTCGGTACAAGTAACTGGTAGGTTTTACTACACAGTACAGAGACAGATACCTGGTTCTCTGGTTATTTTTCTTTGTGAAGAGATTCTATAAAGGCTTCAAGTTTCTCCTGGATCTCACGAACTTTCTCTGCAGAAAAGCAAACAGTAGGTTGGGTTAGTCAAACCCCTGACAAATACACAGAATATTGACATTTGCTGACATTTCTCCTACCATAGTAAACAGTAGAGCTGAAACAATTCGACAGAAAATTAAATCAACAGATACTTTAGTAATTGAGTAAATCGCTTTTAAGACATTTCTCAAATTGAAAAACCAAACATTCTCTCGTTCCAGCTTCTCAAATGTGAGGATTTTCTGCTTTTCTGTGTTTTATATAATTTTACCTGAATATATTTTGGCTTTGGACCGTTTGTCGGGACAAGACAAGATATCTGAAGACATCAGCTTGGCTTCTGTGAAATTGCAATGTTCATTTAAAAAAGTTTTTTCTATGTTTAATAGACTTAACGATTAAGGTTAGATAAATC
This sequence comes from Gadopsis marmoratus, assembly GCA_036023855.1. Classification (NCBI taxonomy): domain Eukaryota; kingdom Metazoa; phylum Chordata; class Actinopteri; order Centrarchiformes; family Percichthyidae; genus Gadopsis; species Gadopsis marmoratus. Next base: position 19,667 of record JAVQJF010036027.1, read on the forward strand.
CACAATGGAAAGAATCACTGGTTGCATTCCTAGAGAGATTAATGTCTTTGGGTTTTTGAATGCAAAACATCTGAAAACAACAAGTTGTGTTCAGGGAAACTATTTTCTAACATTACATAGATCACATGATCAAATCAGTCATCAGGAAAATAACTCATTGATAATGGACATAATTGTTAGCTCCAGCCACCCTAAAGCTTTTTCCAAATTTCCAATTATATTTTAAGCACGGACTAGTTTCCTTCAAACGGTTTGAATCTGAATGTCCAGTTGTGTGAGTGCGTTTCTTTTAGCTTACTAAAACACAATAACTACTAAATGAAACATCAGGAAGGGTAGCAGGTCATAAATCTGCTCTTTAAACAGAGAAAACAATTATTCCCATCACTACTGTATATGTGTGCAGGTGGAAATTCCCTCACATTTTTCACCAAAACACCAGATGGTCCCCTCCGACAGTGACAGCCAAACTTCCAAGGCAGACCTCCTTCACATATCGTATGATGAAGGCTTGTGTACCCTTTCCCAGTTAGCACAGACCACATCAAAGCTCTCACCCTACCCTTTTCATGGTATGTACCTCACAGGCACGTTGCTAATGGACAGAGTGAGATACCATAATGACAAAATTTCACATGAAAGTCAAGTCATGAAACAGTCACGTCACTTCTTTTCATGATTACACTCCTATTGTCCAGAGACTACGTAAGGCGAGCAATCCTTCCACCCAACATGTATTGTCACACGAGATGAGCGAGCCATATAAAGCAGTCCTAATCGCTGATTAAACAGTGACTGAAGGAAGTCTGTGGGCCAACACAGAGAAAAAGGAAGCAGTGGCTCGCAATGCCAGCTGTACCTCCAGGGCTGGCTGGCTCTCCAGCTTCCCCATCACCCTCACTAATCTGTCTGGATCTCCCCCAAGCACAAACTCAAACACCAGCTATGAAGAACAAACTAGCAATGCTCTATCTTGATCAATCAGCCACACAAGTTCCATAGGCGACCTATTGTCGATTGTTTTCCTACGAGGAGGCCCAATGACAACACAATTCCAAAAAGACTTTCCGTTTTCCCGAGTCCATTTTCAGGGAGATAAATCACTGTGGTTCGGACCTCAGAGCAACAGAGTCCTAAGTGTCCATTTCAGGTCGGCACAAAGGTGATAACTGTGTGCGTGCTTTGGAGTGAAACTAAATATCGTACTCAGGGGCTTGTGTGCAGCCCCCTTTTGATGGGAGGACGGCTGCTGAGGTATCCTTTTCCTGATGGATGAAAAGCCCACGGTTGTTAGGAGAGATGCAGGCACACCCCCACACACACGTCCTGAAACACTAGTAGAGCTGAGAAGTACTGGATAAGAGAGCGCACACACACACCTGAGACAAATTAACTGATTGCCAGAAAATCTTTGCCCTGAAAGACGCACACACCCACCCGAATGACTTGAAAACCAGCAAGAGCTGTACAGTCATGCCACCTCCACCTCTTTTCACCTTCCTACACTCACAGCTGGCAGGTGGCAAAAAAGAAAAAATCCCCAGCCTTTGATACTCCGTTAACACACAGGCATCTCAGGGCGTTAGGTGGAGATTACAACACCTAATGGAGGCATTAAGGGGGCCTGTCGAGGGGCACGCTGACAAGTCACTGCAGCAGGTGTGGGGTTGAATGAAACATAACCCTGTGGTACGCCATTCCAACACGCAGCCCACCGCAGGGCACGGCTCAAAGGCAACTGACAGAGTTCAGCCGTGTGGGCTGCGTGCCCTGACCACAGGACAACATAACTCACTCCAAGACAATCAGAGGAGGATTACCAACATCTGTCCGGCCTGAAGAAAAAGACATGTGAGGTACGGTGGGGGGGGGGGGGGGTTGGTTGGTGTGAGGAAAGGAGCGTACTGACTGTCAAAGCATCAAAACATGGGAAATCCCCTGGTTCAAGCTTCAAAGCTTCTAACTGGGTTTAGATGTGGCTGATGATAAGGTGCTCTCAGTGTTTCAGAACGATTAACACGGGTCAAACATTCAGGATCCTGCCAACTGTCGGGCGGAGACAAAAAGCTCTGCTGAATCACTGGGGGCAGCAGTGGTCTAGCGGTTAGATTAGAGGGCTTGTGATAAGAAAAGACAGGTTTTATTCCACAGATTGGCTGGGAAAGCTAATGGCGGGAGGCTGAAAATCACTCCTTTTTGTTCAACACCTGCTGCAACTGAACTGAGGCAACTGAAGCCCATCATTGATCCAGTGCTTCAGTGGAGCAAAGCGCAGAACTGTGGTTATAGTGGGCAGCTCTTGTTAAGTCAAGTCAAAATCTTTATACAGCCCAAAATCAAAAGTCACACATTTGCCTCAGAAGGTTTTGCACTCTGTACAACTTTATATGTTACCCTTTAGCCGCATTCAAGCTGACTTTAGCATGGAAAATCCATAATACTAAAAACCTCTGAGCAGTGTTTTGGTGTCTGATAAGGCTTCAAACGTATGAATCTGTTACTCAAACTGGATCATATTTTATTGTCTCAACAGTACCTTGAAGAAATATGCCAACAGTGTAACCCCCTTGCATTTTTTTCTGTCCATCTCAGCACCTCGATGCAAATGAGAAAAAAACTCCACAAAAACACTAGAACGCAAAAATAAGGGATAACAGTAGTGTAAAGTAAATATTATATTAACCGCAAAACGTCCTGTATCCTCTGTGTGTCACAATGTTGAGATATCATCCAGCCACCTATCCTGATAATACATTTTAGTTTGACTTTTACCTGTGCAATTGGAGTTCCACCATGACATTTTGGAGAGACGACTGCACAGATCAGAACAGCAAAACAGCGGGATGCTTAATGACTTTAAATTGAGCCCTCAGCAGCTTTTACGAGCCCTGGACCGTGAATGTGAACGGCGTCTTTCAGAAAAGCCAATATTATGTGGATAAAAACTGTGAGAAACAGATATTTGTTTCCCCAGCACCATCTGTTTGCCACCAAAAGACAGCAGCAAGTGGAAGAAAACGCCACAAGACAATCTTTTCACCGTCCTGTGGAAATGCAACAAAAAAGTGGACAGAGTCACCACTGCCTGTTCCTAACTGAACAGTGGGAGTAGAAATCTAAAACTCCATTTAGGACCTTGTTTACCTAAGAGATGAGCCCCAAAACACAGTCATTCAACCGCTCACCCCTTTATCTGGTCATGAATATTCCCATAATCCTCTGGCCTCTATCCCAGAGGCCCCTTCTTTAAGATGCTGGTTGGCGAGGGTGGAGGGACTCTTGCCCATTGAGAGAGGGGAACCTTTTCCCCCAATCCTCTCTTTCAAGGCCTTCTCTCGGCTGATCTCCACATGAAATGATATCTCATTCACTCTCACTCTGTAGAGTCCCCTAAGCATGCTACGGCCGACACGCTGGCAGAAGGAGGGCTGAGCCACAAAGCCTTTAATTGACCTGTAATTAGACTGTGAAACTGCGTGGCCCTGCTGGACAAGTAGCCAACACAGAGGAGAGGGAGAACAGTGGAGAGAAAAAGATGAGAGGGAGAGGACAGGGAGGCCTGCAACTTACTGTGAGATAGAAAAAAAAACTAATCCTCTTACTGTGGGAGATGGCCACTCTTCTGTAAAGAAAGGGTGGCTGTTATGAAAAAGTGGCAACAGCAGATGAAGTTTGGTGCCAAGGCTGAGGCTGCTTTAGCATGCTGCTCTTAAAGTTTTCTACTGACATCCGAGCAGCAGTTCACAGCATGGTCACAAGAGAGAGTGGGGCCGAGGGCTTGGTTCCTGTCCCAACCTGTCATCATTCGCTAAGAAGAAACATTTTATATCTCACGACTGCCAGGGTCACAGTGTAGGTGGGGACACTGAATGTTTAAACGCTCTGCTGTTTCCTTCTTTGAAAGCCGATCGCTTAATGTAACAAACAGAAAAGCCTTTTTCCTCAGAATGTTGCTGATTTGTCACTAAATCTGGATTGTCAAGATATAAAAACTGGGCCTTGGGAGACACATGGACACAGGGAGGGCGGGTATGTCGACGGCCCAAACGCCATGTCAGTGACAGAGCAATGAATCAGCCCTCTCTTATCTACAAAACAGATGCCTGGGATTGAGCAGCCCAACCTGGGGAAAGACATCCATAGGTCTGAACAGGTCAAAGCTTGGGGTCAGCCGCAGGGCAGACTAAACGAAACAGCAAAATGGAGGGAAAAATGCTTTGCAAGAGCCAGGTGACCACTAGTCAATTAAATTTTATTGACGTAGTGCCATATCATAACAAAGTTATCTCAAAGGGAAGCAGTCGAGTTAGTAACTGCATTAATGGGATCAGAGTGTGTACAGATGGAGATGGAGAGGAGGAGAGAGGAGCTCAGTGCATCATGGGAAGTCTCCCGGCAGTCTAACCCTAAAGCAGCACAACTAAAGGGTGGCTCAGGGTTCACCTACATCGTTTACCAGTACAGCTTTAGATGACAGAGATCTGATGTTCAAGAGTCCAGATTTAAATCCCCTATTTTGTTGTACTGTTGCAGTGGTGGTTTTAATTTTTATTAGGTTTTTATGTATTACTCCTCTTCTCTTTACTTTTAATTAATTTAAGTGGTAGGAGGGCAGACACCCTCTCTATGAGTTTAGGGTGGGTAACTGTGGAAGCGCAGAGAAGCGTGAAGGACTGCAACTCTGGTCTCAACTCTGAGCTGCCATGGCCATTAATAAACTTCTAGACATGATCGCGGCTCCATCCAAAGTGGGATGAAATCCATCTCTCCTAATCAGACCACGTCTTCTCCAGAAAGTCTGACAATTATCTACAAAGCCCACATGATTTCCTGGACACCACCTCGACAACCAGCGGTTGAATTATGACATGTGGCTCTACATGTCATCGCTAGTAAGATTTGCCGACGTGAATAACAATCTTACCATATTTACACTTATCCTTAGCCAGCATTTGGACTGTTGTTGGGCTGCATGGTGCAGGTTTTATTGACAAGCACTGATTGTGCCTTTGGGGCAGGGGGGCTATAAAAATGAGGATAGTGGGGGTCAAAGTTTGGACAATGGTGGATTTAGCTCTGATGGTTTTAAATGAGGGTAGAGCTTCGACTGTAATTGTAAATTATTCTGATGCAACCGCAGACAATAGGCTAACTTATCATGCAAATATAGAAGTAACCAGTCACCATCACTTCCCATACCCATTCTTAAGAGTGAACAGGTCTGAGACCGTGAGTCTGCTCATGACTCATGGTGTAAATCACAGAATGTCACGAGCCTGAATTTTTCCCAAGACTCACCTTTGGCAGTCAAATGGAGGCCTGTGCTGAGACTAAGTGGCAATCAATCTTGGGCCTGGGGATGTGAGGATGACAAGTTTGGTATAGAGAAACTCCCGTCTGCTGAATCAGCCATAGGTGTGTGGACCAACTTAACTGATGTGAGCACACAAAACAAACGCATGCATGCATCCAGCCCTGTTGATACCTGGGCCTAAATGTTAAGGATTGGTTTTTAATCACCATCTCTCAGTCCCTGCTTGACATGGCACTGACCCCAAACCAGCCGATTACACAAGACAACAGAGAGATAAGACAGGCCAGCTCTCCGTCTCTCTCCTGCTGCCCTCAGGTAAATGCACATTTACAGCTGCTCTGGACCCCACACACTGTCACATCCTCAGAACACTGAAGAGACAGCAGACACACCTGGAATTCCTTTGAGCCTCTAGCACAGGCCTGTTCAGGCCCATAAGCTAGAGTCACTGAATAGCAGGTGTTCGTAGTATTAGTGCCTCAAAAAATCCAAGAACCTGTTCATTTCTTTCTTAACACTCAAAAACACCAGCATGAACAAAATTCATACTCAAAAAGTAGCCTACCCACAAATACGGTACACTGCATTAACCGGCTTCATATTTTGAAAGAGATTTTGGGAACCTGATAATTTGATATGTGCTTATTTAGTTTGATTGGACGATTTTGCAGCAAGCAATCTAGAGTGAGGCTCTCCATTACCGTCACAAACGCATTTTAGTGTATTCCTCTTAAAATGAGTCTAATTGGAAACAAAGTTTGTTCTATCTGAACAACATTCGTAGGCACAGAACAATAAACAGGAACCAAAATGTCTATTAACTAGACAATAAATGAAGAAGAGGGTTAGACTAACATCCTTGGGCAATATGGTCACGACATGAGAAAATTCAAACCTCAGGTTTTTTCACCTATCACAAAGAAGAAGAATATGGTTTTCCTATTACCTCATCTTAACCAGCATCTGATGTCAGGGCTTTGTGTGTGCATCTGTGTAAGTGACAGGAGGATCTGTGGGAATGGGTCCCTGGTGGCCACACTGTGCTGGAAACATGTGAACAGAAGCCCCGCTGAAGTTCCCCTCCCATCACACACACCTCTTTCTATTTCCTTTTTTCCCACACTTGGGCTCTCTCGCTCCCTGAGGAGAATGAAAGATGGCTTCACATTCTCCTTCGTAGTTTTATTTCTTTATCACCACTTGCGCTATTGCCTCATGATTGGTTGTCATCTAAAACACAGCTCTTTCCCCTTGTTTCCTCAGTCCACTGGATTTATTTGCTGAGCTTGTATCTAGGGAGGATATCCAGAAGCAGCCACACCACCTGCAGATGGTTTATCAGCCAACTAAACCTGACTGTAAATGCTATAAATAGTGGCACAGAAACATCACTAACAACAGGCAATGCTGGGAGCCTGGAGTACAAACACTCAGTGCACTGTATTTACTGAAATCAAGCTACTATGCAAAGTCACTTCAGTGCTTCATCTGAGTCGGGTTCAACAGCTGTGTTATCAAGAGCTTGTCAATCAGATGCTGAATAGCTACATACAATATGTCTGTGCAAAATGTCTTAGGACGACATTCCTCACTATTGACACGAGAAGAAGGAAGGATGGATGTACCAGAGTGAAGGGATGAAGCAAGACAGATAGACGGGGAGGGAATAAGAGGAAAGAGATGGATGATGGGAAAGTGGAAAGAGATGCAGGTCATGATTTTGGTAAATGGGAACAGGTGGCTGGGTGAAGCATTGATGGAGTGAGGTGAAGGAGGAAGACAAGCAGTGGTGAAAGAGACTCCTGTGTTTTACAGCAGTTTAAAACAAGATTGACAGTGTATAGCAGAGCATAACAGATGGAAAACAGTGAGAAACAGGGGAGTTGTGAGAATGGAAGAGAAGGAGATGTAAAGAGGAATTGAATGCAGAAACGTGTAACAAAGAAAAGAGGCATGCCACATGTTTAACATCAATCAAAGTTCTTATGAGATGGATAAAGTCAGAGACGAGATGGTCAGAGATAGTGAGACAGAACTATCACAACGGTGGAGAGGCGAGCAATTATGACGGTGGAGCAGTACAGGGTATCAAGAACAAATGCTAAACTTTGAAGCTAAATGGTTAATTGGTGGAAATTTAGTGTAGAGCAATTTAAAAACTATATACAAGAAAACATGACCATGGTGATCACATTTCTGCAGCAATATATAGGAAGTATCAAAAGAACAGCAGCAGGAAATCAGTTGAAAAGAAAGCCTACTGTAGTAAACCAGAGATGATGACAAAAATGTCTTTGATACTGTGCGATACTGAACATTGCTTGTCACTAATCTAGTGGTGGACACAGTACAAAGAAATCTGTCATAATATTTAGCATAAATACCCAAGACATTTACAGATGATTTAGGGTGCCTTGCAATAGAAAGAAAAGTAACTCTGTTCACTTCAGAAGTCGCCTTCACTCAACGTTAACAAAACAGGATTAGATAAAATGCATGAAGGGCAGCTTCATCTGTGCCAGTGTTATGACAACTGTGGATCTACTGTTTGTGTACTTGATGCTCCCGAGGAGAAAATGGATCATTTGGCAGCAACTCTGCAGCCTGAAGTTCCCTCCACCGTGGGAAAAAACAAACATATATTGTATCACTGCTAAGGCTCCTCAGTTTACAGATCGACACTGAATTAAATAGACACTAGTTAGTGGGAAGTGTTAGAGAAAGAGCAAGAAAGGTGGGGAAAAAGAAGAAAGACAGGAGCTAAGGGATGAATGATATAGAAGCAAGGCAGTGTGTTAGAGGGAGTGATGTGGAGAGTGACAAGAACAGACGTGTAGCTAGACAAACAAAACAGAGCAAATAATTCAAATTCATAAAAAGGTCATATTGAAGTAAGAGTGCATGTACGAGCAATAACCCCCCAATGTGGCAAAGAGCAGACACTCCGCCCACTCTGACTTAAGAGAACCAACCCCACGTTCCAAAACACACATCAGCTGACTCAGAACATGTCTACAATGACGAGGATACCTCTGAATTTCTTTTTCTCTCAGTTTTGGCTTTCCATCCATAATAAGGGCGCATTTTCCACAACTGAAAAACAGACATTTTGAAAAACGTTGTCTGCAGCGAACTGTGACTATGAAGACACTGGACTGCGGATGCTAAGAACGTAACTTTTCAAAAATTCTGATGCGTGTGTCAACCTTCACATACACAAACATGATCAGGTGCCAACAAACTAGTAGCAGCGTCAAGAAGCCAACTGAGCCAGACAGCTGTCCGACACTTAGACTGGCAGAAAATAATGACTTGATCTGTGAGTCATAACGCAGCAGGCCAGTACTGAGCAATCAAATCACTATTTTATACTCATGTAGTAGTCCTTACTAGAGGAGTGTGGTGATGCAGTTTAGTTCTTTGTCAATTGACAGAAGTTTTTATTTTTTTTTATTTTAGTGTGGATGGTAAACTTTTAGAAAAAATTGGAAACCCTGAGGGTGGACAAATCCCACACGACAAAACAATAATTTGTCAAAATTAGTGTGGGCATGGCCTCAAAAAAATTAAAAAAAAGCACCGGCGGCAAAGATACAAAAGACCCCGAGTTGCTCGGACCCATTTTCTACTTCATATGTAAATGAATGCAGGAGAACACATTTTGAAAAACTGGGTTCAAAATGAGTGGGTGGGGCTTGGTTGCATTTGTTGCTAGGGGTGTTTAGACAGCTTACAGTTAAACAGTTTATCAATAACTTCAAAATAATCTCGATTCCAGAAGCATGGCCATTAATGCAACAGAAAAATACCTGGGAATGGAAACTTGCTCTCGTAAAGCCACACAGAAAATGTGAACCAGCTGCAAGGTTTGTACAAGAGCAACAGCAGCACATGCTTCTCCCCCCCCTGAACGCAGCCACATGTGCACACAACACCTTAAGACGATACGTCATCCCTTACACAGGAGCACTTCTCGTTGAGCCCTCACTAATCACTTTGGAGGAAGCTGCTCAAAAGGAGGAGGAGGAGGAGGAGGAAGAGATGAAAGGACACGAAGTGAGCGTGAGGCTGAGAGGGCATTCCAGTGAGCAAGCCCAGACAACCAGAGCTTTATTGTATTCTGCTTCCACACCAAGAGAAAGGAAAAGGAGAAAGTGACTGCATGCGCAGACACGTAAACACTTCACACATTATCACTGTTCTCAATTGCACCTTCTGTTGGAACCTTTAATTCCTTAACCCTCAAATAGCCTCAACACAAAAGCTGAAATCCATAATTTTTTTTTTTTTTTGCATTCATTCATCAGTGCCAACAAGTAAAGTGCAACACTAATGGACATATAGCAATACTTCTATTGTAAAAATGTGACCAAAGCAATGGCAGAAATCCCCACTGTGACCAGATTAATCATTACTATGAGGAACGCTGAATATAAATATTATATATATAGAATTTATTGATTTACAAAACGATAAACACTGATTTTACTGCAAGAATGAATGGAATAATCTGAAACAGCCAAAAATAATCTTCCATGATTTATTTGATCCCAAACACTAAAGTAAATCTTTGAAGAACTGAGAAACTGGCACACAAAAGAATAAAAGTACAACAAAAAGCACACTCACCTTTATATAGGTACAAGCACAAGTCGACACACACACACACACCCACCCACACATACACTGTATAAACTCAGTCATGGTTTCTCACATAACCTCTTTCCCATGACTAACATTTGGAACACAACAACTGACCTCAACTTCCCACTGAAGAAAAAGCTGACGTAATAGTGTGTCAGTAAAAGCTATAGTGTGTGTGCGCGCAGGTGCCCGTGACAGTGCACTTTAGCCGGGAACCGCTTCTTCCCCTTCATGGACGGCCGATTCATGTGACAGAGGAAGAGCTGGAGTGGAGCAACAGAAAACAACTACTACTGTGATTTACACAGCTAATTGCCAACACTGTACACAAAGTGAAAGGATGTGGGTCATTGGTAGACAGAGAAATAAGGAGGATGCAAACACAGTCACGATAATAAAGGAGATTACTAAGAGACTAAGAGATTATATATATATATATATATATATATATATATGTATATATAAATAAATAATATAATA